>JAZAVI010001715.1:0-11022 GCA_036326025.1 Chrosomus eos
TTTTTCTATCTTTCTTTCTAACTAATCTTTTTTTCTATTTTCTTTCTAACTAATCTTTCTTTCTAACTAATCTATCTATCTTTCTGACTAATCTTTATTTCTTTCTAACTAATCGTTCTTATTTCTTTCTAACTGATCTTTCTAAGTGGTCTTTCTTTCTAACTAATTTTTCTATCTTTCTTACAACTAATCTTTCTTTCTATGATCTCATTGTCAGTCAATATTTGATGTATTGAATATATCTCTGGCCTAAGAATCCTCAAGACATCAATTACCTTCCATACTGTAGTTCATACCTACTTGGACATATTACATATTTACCTACTTACAACTAATCTTTCTTATTTCTTTCTTACTAATCTTTCTTCTTTCTTTCAACTAATTTTCTTTCTTTCTGTCTAACTAAATTGTCCTTCTTTTAATAATCTTTTCTTCTTCTTTCTTTCTTTCTTTCTTTCTTCTTTCTTTCTTCTTTTCTTTCTTTCTTTCTTCTTTCTTTCTTTCTTTCTTTCTTTCTTCTTTCTTTCTTTCTTTCTTTCTTTCTTTCTTTCTTTCTTCTTTCTTTCTTTCTTTCTTTCTTTCTTTCTTTCTTTCTTTCTTTTCTTTCTTTCTTTCTTCTTTCAACTAATCTAGCTATCTTTCTAACTAATCTTTCTTTCTTTCTAACTAATCGTTATTTCTCTCTTTCTAACTGATCTTTCTTTCTAATTTTTCTTTCTTTCTTTATAACTAATCGTTCTTTCTATTTTCTTTTTCTTTCTAACTACTTTCTTTTTTCTTTCTGACTAATCTTTCTTTCTTTCTTTTTAACTAATCTTTCTTTTTCCTTTTTCTTTCTAAGTAATGTTTATTTCTATCTAATCTCCTTTTTTTTCGCTCTAACGAATCTCAATTTCCTTTTTCTTTTTAACTAATCTTTCTTTCTTTCTAACTAATCTTTCTTTCTTTTTTTCTTTTCTTTCTAACTAATCTTTCTTTCAATTTTATTTTTCTTTCAATTTACTTTCTTTTTCTAAGTAATCTTTCTTTCTTTCTATTTAATCAATTTTTCTTTCTTTCTATCTAATCTTTCTTTTTTCTAGCTAATCTTTCTTTCTAACTAATCTTTCTTTATTTTTGACTAATCTTTCATTGCATTTCATTTCGAAGCATTTCATTCTTTTTCCTTTTTCTTTCTAAGTAATGTTTATTTCTATCTAATCTCCTTTTTTTTTCGCTCGAACGAATCTCAATTTCCTTTTTCTTTTTAACTAATCTTTCTTTCTAACTAATCTTTCTTTCTTTTTTTCTTTTCTTCCTAACTAATCTTTCTTTCAATTTTATTTTTCTTTCAATTTACTTTCTTTTTCTAAGTAATCTTTCTTTCTTTCTTTCTTTCTTTCTTTCTTTCTTTCTTTCTATTTAATCAATTTTTCTTTCTTTCTATCTAATCTTTCTTTTTTCTAGCTAATCTTTCTTTCTAACTAATCTTTCTTTATTTTCGACTAATCTTTCATTGCATTTCATTTCGAAGCATTTCATTCTTTTTCCTTTTTCTTTCAAAGTAATTTTTCTTTCTAACTAATCTTTCTTTCTAACTTTTTAACTATTTTCTTTTTTTCTTTCTTTTTTTTCAAATTATCTTTCTTTCTTTCTTTTTTCTTCCTTTCTGTGATAAAGTGAGGTATGTAACTTTCAATTCAAAGAACCAAACAATGGGTTTTGTGTTCAATATAATTTTATTCATTGTTTGTCTCACACATGTCTCGAATGAAAGGTGCACATTTCATTGCGATTCATTGTTTGTCGGTCTTAGCCTTTTGTGCCTGTAAATGAGAAAAGGTGAATGTAAAGTATACAAATACTGTTCTGTTTGTTAATGGTGAATCTTTTTGTCTTACCTTTTTCCGGGAACTTCCTAATAGGAGGGGCTCGCGAACAGGAAGCCTGACTTATACCTTCCCAAAGGAGGAGGAGTTCAAGTATTGAAAATGTTGAATGTTATTACATTGAATGCATGTCTTTTAAGATTCTCGTTGGTTTTCATGATGAAAATAGAGCCTGAAAAAGAAGATGCTGATATTAATGTTTGAATGTTGATGTTAAATATGATCTTATAAATAAGTTATGTAGATTTTATTTGAGAAAGCCTTGCATTGGTATGTTTGAATTTGAGGGATGAGCCTCAACTATAAAGAGTCTGATTGTTTGGACAAAAAGGAGAGAGAACAAAAGGTGACTGTTGGGCCAGGCCCAGTAGCCAACGTGTTTGATTTTTCTCATGTAAATATAATTTTGTTTATGTTTTCTTTTCTTTACTTTTGTTTCTATTTTGTTTTTCCTGTATTGGAATTTTGGTGGATGGAACTCTGTTACACTGTTTGGAGCATGCCCTGACACGAAAATTAAATCACCTTTGAGAGACTTCAGAGTTTTTTTTTTTTTTTTTTGCTGCCTGCCTAGCCACCGCTAAGACTATCTTACCACACTTTCTTTCTAACTACTTCCTACTAATCAGTCTTTCTTTTTTTCTTTCTCACTAATCTTTCTTTCTACCTATTCTTTCTTTCTACCTACTCAGTATTTTTTTCATTTTTCTTTCTTTCCAACTAATCTTTCTTTCTTTTTTCTTTCTTTCTAACATTTCTTTCTAACCTTTCTTTTTTACCTGCCTAAGAAAGAAAAAATAGTTAGAAAGAAAAAAAGAGATTCTTTCTTTCTTTCTAACAATTTTTTTTCCTTCCAACTAATCTTTCTTTCTTTCTAAATCTTCCTTACTTTCTAATCTTTCTTTCTTTTTTATTTTTCTTTCTAACCAATCTTTCTTTCTACCTATTTTTTATTTCTACCTAATCAATGTTTCTTTCTATCTTTCTTTTTTTCCTTTCATTCTGTCTTTCTGACTAATCTTTCTTTCTTTCTTTCTAACATTTCTTTCTTTCTAACTAATCTTTATTTATTTATTTCTAAAAATGTTTTTTTTTTATCTGATCTTTGTTTTTTTCCTTTTTCTAACTATCTTTCTATCTTTTTTCTTTCTTCCTTTCTTTCTAAATACTCTTTCCTACTAATCCGACTTTCTTTTTTTCTTTCTCACTAATCTTTCTTTCTACCTTATCTTTCTATTTTCTTTCTTTCCAACTAATATTTCTTTCTGTTTTTCTTTCTAAATCTTCCTTAATTTCTAATCTTTCTTTCATTTTTCTTTTTCTTTCTATCATTCTTTCTTTCTAACTAATCTTTCTTTCTTTCTAACATTTCTTTCTAACTAATCTTTCTTTCTTTCTTTCTTTTTCTTTCTTTCTTTCTTTCTTTCTTTCTTTCTTTCTTTTTCTTTCTTTCTTTCTTTCTTTCTTTCTTTCTTTCTTTCTTTCTTTTTTCTTTTCTTATCTTACTCGTTCCTAATAATCCGTCTTTCTTTTTATTTTTTTATTTCTCACTAATCTGTCTTTCTTTCCACCCACTCTTTATTTCTTTCTTTGTTTCTTTCTTTCTAACTAATCTTTCTCTTTTTTTCTAAATTATATTTCTTTCTTTCTTACTATTCTTTTTTCTTCCTTTCTTTCTAGTTTTTGTTTCTTTCATTCTAACTATTCTTCTTTCTTAATTTCTTTTTTAACTAATCTTTCTTTCTTTCTAAATAATGTTCCTCTCTTTCTAACTATTCTTCTTCCTTTTTCTCTCTTCCTTTCTAAATAATCCTTCCTGCCTTTCTTTATTTCTTTCTTTCTAATCTTTTGATCCATCTATCCAACTAAAACTATTTCAAACTGAAAACTTCTCTCTCTTTTTTTCTAACAAATTTTTCTTTATTTTTTAACATATTTCTAACTAATCTTTCTAGCTAATCTTTATTTTTGTCTTTTTTTCTTTCATTCTAACTATTCTTTCTAACTAATCTTTCTTTCTTTCTAACATCTTTATTTCTTTCTAACTATTTATTTTTATTTTTTCTAACTAATCTTTCTTTCTTTCATTAATTCTAACTATTCTTTCTAACTAATCTTTCTTTCTTTTAACAAATATTTCTTTCTAACTAATCTTTCTTTCTTTTTTGCTTTCTTTCAACTAATCTTTCATTCTTTTTTCTAACTAATCTTTCTTTCTAAATAATTTCTTTTCAACTAATCTTTCTTTCTTTCTTTCTTTCTTTTCTTTCTTCTTTCTTTTCTTCTTTCTTTCTTTCTTTCTTTCTTTTTTCTACTAATCTTTCTTTAACTTTCTTTTCTTTCTGTTACTTTCTTTTTTTTAACTATTAATAATTTCCGTTTTCTTTATACTTTTTCTTTCTTATTTGCTTTCTTATTTGCTTTCATTCTTTTTTTCTAACTAATCTTAAAGAAAGAAGAAAGAAAGAAAAATTAGTTAGAAAGAAAGACAGAAAAATTAGTTAGAAAGAAAGACTATGTTAGAAAGAATTTCTAAGACTTCTTAGAAAGAAAGATCAGTTAAAAGAAAGAAAAAATTATTTGAAAGAAAGAAAGATTAGTTAGAAAGATAAATAGATTAGTATGAAAGAAAGAAAGATTAGTTAGTAAAGAAAAGAAAGATTTTGTTGAAAAGAAAGAAAGAAAGATTAGTTAGAAAGAAAGATAGAAAAATTAGTTTTAAAGAAAGTATTTAGAAAGAAAGATTAGTTAGAAAAAAGAAAGATTAGTTGTAAAGAGAGATAGAAAAATTATTTTTAAAGAAAAACTAGTTAGAAAGAAAGAACAATTATTTAGAAAGAAAGAAAGATTAGTTAGAAAGATATATAGATTAGTATGAAAGAAAGAAAGATTAGTTAGAAAGAAAGATTTGTTGAAAAGAAAGAAAGAATAAAAGAAAGAAAGAAAGAAAGAAAGAAAGATTAGTTAGAAAGAAAGATAGAAAAATTAGTTTTAAAAAAAGTATTTAGAAAGAAAGATTAGTTAGAAAAAGAAAGAATAGTTGGAAAGAGAGATAGAAAAAATAGTTTTAAAGAAAAACTAGTCAGAAAGAAAGATCAATTAGAAAGAAAGAATGATTAGTTAGAAAGAAAGATTGGAAAGATAGACAGATTAGTCAGAAAGAAAGAACAATTAGTTATAAAGAAAAAGATAAAAGAAAGATTAGTTAGAAAGAAAGACTTCTTAGAAAGAAAGATCAGTTAGAAAGAAAGAAAAATTATTTAGAAAGAAAGAAAGACTAGTATATTAGTATGAAAGAAAGATTAGTTAGAAAGAAAGAAAGATTTGTTGAAAAGAAAGAAAATTAAAAGAAAGATTAGTTAGAAAGAAAGATAGAAAAATTAGTTTTAAAGAAAGTATTTAGAAAGAAAGATTAGTTAGAAAAAAAGAAAGATTAGTGTAAAGAGAGATAGAAAAATTAGTTTTAAAGAAAAACTAGTCAGAAAGAAAGATCAATTAGAAAGAAGAATGATTAGTTAGAAAGAAAGATAGAAAGATAGACAGATTAGTTAAAAGAAAGAAAATAGTTATAAAGAAAAGAAAAAAAAAGAAAGATTAGTTAGAAGAGATAGAAAATTTGTTATAAAAAAAGATCAGTTAGTAAGAAATTAGTTAAAAAGAAGATAGATTAGTTAGAAGAAAGATTAGTTGGAAAGAAAGAAATTTATTTAGAAGGAAAGAAAGATTAGTTGAAAAGAAATTATTTAGATAGAAAGTTTAGTTAGAAAAAAAGATTAGTTAGAAGAAAGATTAGTTGGAAAGAAAAAAGCAAAAAAGAAAGAAAGACAAATTTGTTAAAAAGAAAGAAAGAAAGAAAGATTAGTTCGAAAGAAAGATAGAAAAATTAGTTAAGAAAAACTAGTTAGAAAGAAAGATCAGTAAGAAAGAAAGAATGATTAGTTAGAAAAAAGAAAAGATTAGTTAGAAAGAAAAATTATTTAGAATGAAAGAAAGAATAGTAAAAAATTAAATTAATTAGAAAAAAGATTACTTAGAAAAAAGAATGAAAGATTATTTAGAAAGTAAGAAATCAAAAAAAGAAAGAGAAAGAAAGATTACTTAGAAAGATAGATATATTAGTATATAAAAGAAAGAAAGATTAGATAGAAAGAAAGAAAGAATTTGTTAAAAAAGAAAGATTACTTAGAAAGAAAAGAAAGATTAGTTAGAAAGATTAGTTAAAAAGAAAGAAAGATTTGTTAAAATAGAAAGATAGATAGATTAGTATGAAAGAAAGATTAGTTAGAAAGAAACCAAAAAAGAAAGAAAAAATATTTAGCAAGAAAGAAAGATTAGTTAGAAAGATAGATAGATATAGTGTGAACGAAAGCAAGATTAGTTAGAAAAAAAGAAAGATTTGTTAAGAAAGAAAGAAAGTTTAGTTAGAAAGATAGATAGATTAGTTAGAAAGAAAGAAAAATTATTTAGAAAGATAAAAAAATGAGTTAGAAAGATAGATTAGTTAGAAAGAAAGATTAGTTAAAAAAGAAAGAAAGTTTAGTTAGAAAGAAAAGAAAGATTATTTAGAAAGATTAGATAAAGAAAGATTTGTTAAAAAAGAAAGAAAGATTACTTGAAAGAAAGAAATAAAGATGACAGAAAGAAAGATGACTTAGATTAGTTAAAAAAGAAAGATTATTTAGAAAGATAGATAGATTAGTTAGAAAGAAAGAAAGATTAGTTAGAAAGAAAGAAAAAATGTTTAAAAAGAACGAAAGAAAGAAAGATTAGATGAAAAGAAATTATTTAGAAAGAAAGATTAGTTAGAAAGATAGATAGATTAGTATGAAAGAAAGATTAGTTAAAAAAGAAAGAAAGCAAAAAAGAAAGAAAAATTAAAGAAAGAAAAAAAGATTAGTTAGAAAGATAGATTAGTATGAAAGACAGATTAGTTAGAAAGAAAGAAAGATTAGTTAAAAAAGAAAGAAAGAAAGAAAGATTAGTTAGAAAGATAGAACAATTAGGTAAAAAGAAAGACTAGTTAGAAAGATCAGTTAGAAAGAAAGAATGATTAGTTAACAAGAAAAACTAGTTAGAAAGAAAGAGCAGTTAGAAAAAAAGAAAGATTAGTTAGAAAGACATTTGTTAAAAAAAGAAAGATTTGTTAAAAAAGAAAGAAAGATTACTTAAAGAAAGAAAGAAAGAAAGAAAGAAGAAGATGATAGAAAGATTAGTTAAAAAAGAAAGACTAGTTAGAAAGATAGTTCAGTTAGAAAGAAAGAAAGATTAGTTAGAAAGAAAGAAAAACTATTTAGAAAGAAAAAAGATTAGTTGAAAAGAAATTATTTAGATAGAAAGTTTAGTTAGAAAAAAGATTAGTTAGAAGAAAGATTAGTTAGAAAGCAAAAAGCAAAAAAGAAAGACAAATTAGTTAGAAAGAAAGACAGATTAGTTCGAAAGATATATAGATTAGTATGAAAGAAAGAAACATTAGTTAGAAAGAAAAGATTTGTTAAAAAGAAAGAAAGAAAGAAAGAAAGATTAGTTAGAAAGAAAGATAGAAAAATTAGTTAAGAAAAACTAGTTAGAAAGAAAGATCAGTAAGAAAGAAAGAATGATTAGTTAGAAAAAAAGAAAGATTAGTTAGAAAGAAAAAATATTTAGAATGAAAGAAAGAATAGTAAAAAATTAAATTAATTAGAAAAAAGATTACTTAGAAAAAAGAATGAAAGATTATTTAGAAAGTAAGAAATCAAAAAAAAAGAAAGAGAAAGAAAGATTAGTTAGAAAGATAGATATATTAGTATATAAGAAAGAAAAATTAGATAGAAAGAAAGAATTTGTTAAAAAAGAAAGATTACTTAGAAAGAAAAGAAAGATTAGTTAGAAAGATTAGTTAAAAAGAAAGAAAGATTCGTTAAAATAGAAAGATAGATAGATTAGTATGAAAGAAAGATTAGTTAGAAAGAAACCAAAAAAGAAAGAAAATTATTAGCAAGAAAGAAAGATTAGTTAGAAAGATAGATAGATATAGTGTGAACGAAAGCAAGATTAGTTAGAAAAAAAGAAAGATTTGTTAAAAAAGAAAGAAAGATTACTTTAAGAAAGAAAGATTAGTTCGAAAGATAGAAAATTTAGTTTTAAAGAAAAACTAGTCAGAAAGAAAGATCAATTAGAAAGAAAGAAAGAATGATTAGTTAGAAAGAAAGATTAGTTGGAAAGAAAGAAAAATTATTTAGAAAGAAAGAAAGATTAGTTTAGAAGAAATTATTTAGAAAGAAAGTTTAGTTAAAAAAAAGATTAGTTAGAATGATAGATAGATTAGTATGAAAGAAAGAAAGTTTTTTTAAAAAGAAAAAATTATTTAGAAAGATTGGTTAGACAAAAATACAGATTAGTTAGAAAGATAGATAGATTAGTAGCCTGACTTCGTCATACTCATATTCTGTTCAGAACATGAGTCTGAGACTGCTCCATAGGGCTTTGATTATGAGGCGTGTCTTAACCGAACCAGGAAAAACAACAACTCTGCACTCAATTGGATAGACCGACAACCAATCAGAGGAACGCAGTAAGTGACATATGTTGAGCAACGCATAGTTATCAAACAGAACTCTGGAAAAAGTATGAAAAAAATAAGGAGTGTTAACGATCTTTGCCGGTGTTGCAAAAGAACTTAAGGATTCGCGGAGTAGGCCTACTTGCATGCAAACACGAAAAGCATTTTTGAAAGAAAAAAATGTTTGAGGACGTGATGATTACGTTATTGGATGGATTTTCTGTCCATCATCGTATAAAGCCCGCCCTGGCAATTTGATTGGTCCGACCATTTTTTGGCTGATCATAATTACTCCTCAATGGATCGAGTCCAGACCGAACTTCCCGACCAAAAAATGTTGTGGGCGGGGTTCGGGCTGGCATCCAGGCTAATAGATTAGTATAAAAGAAAAAGATTAGTTAGAACGATATAGATTAGTATTAAAGAAAGAAAGATTAGTTGAAAGAAAGAAATATTACTTGAAAGAAAGCAAGAAAGATTAGTTAGAAAGAAAGATAGAAAAAATTAGTTAAAAAGAAAGACTAGTATTAAAGAAAGAAATATTATTTAGAAAGAATGATTACTTGAAAGAAAGATAGATTAGTTAGAAAGAAATATAGAAAAATTTGTTAAAAAGAAAGAAAGATTAGTTAGAAAGAAAGAAAGAAAGATTAGTTAGAAAGAGCAATTAGAAAGATCAGTTAGAAAAAAAGAAAGATTAGTTAAAAAAGAAAGAAAACCAAAAAAGAAAGAAAGAAAGATTATTTAGAAAGAATGAAAGGTTAGTTAGAAAGAAAGAAAGAAAGAACGAAAGAAAGATTATTAGAAAAATATATAGTTTAGTTAAAAAGAAAGATAGATTAGTTATAAATAAAGATTAGTTATAAAGAAAGAAAGAAAGATTTGATTAAAAGAAAGAAAGATTAGTTAGAAAAAAAGAAAGATTAGTTAGAAAAAAAGAAAGAAAGAAAGATTAGTTAGAAAGAAAGATAGAAAGATTAGTTAGAAAAAAGAATGAAAGATTAGTTAGAAAGAAAGAAAGAAAGATTAGTTAGAAAGAAAGAAAAGATAGTTTGAAAAAGAAAGAAAGATAGAAAGAACGAAAGAAATAAAGAAAGAAAGAAAGAAAGAAAGATTTGTTAAAAAAGAAAGAAAGATTACTTAGAAAGAAAAGAAAGTTTAGTCAGAAAGATTAGTTAAAAAGAAAAAAGATTTGTTAAAATAGAAAGATAGATAGATTAGTATGAAAGAAAGATTAGTTAGAAAGAAACCAAAAAAGAAAGAAAAATTAGTTAGCAAGAAAGAAAGATTAGTTAGAAAGATAGATATAGTATGAACGAAAGCAAGATTAGTTAGAAAAAAGAAAGATGTGGTAAAAAAGAAAGAAGATTACTTAAAGAAAGAAATAAAGATTAGTTAGAAAGAAAGATAGAATAATTAGTTTTAAAGAAAAACTAGTCAGAAAGATCAATTAGAAAGAAAGAAAGAATGATTAGTTAGAAAGAAAGATAAGAAAGATAGACAGATTAGTTAGAAAGAAAGAACAATTAGTTATAAAGGAAAAGAAAAAAGAAAGAAAGATTAGTTAGAAAGAAAGATAGAAAAATGTGTTATAAAAAAAGATCAGTTAGAAAGAAAGTAGTTAAAAAGATAGATAGATAGATTAGTTAGAAAGAAAGATTAGTTGGAAAGAAAGAAAAGTTATTTAGAAAGAAAGAAAGATTAGTTGAAAAAAAATTATTTAGAAAGAAAGTTTAGTTAGAAAAAAAGATAGAAAAATTAGTTTTAAAGTATTTAGAAAGAAAGATTAGTTAGAAAAAAAGAAAGATTAGTTGTAAAGAGAGATAGAAAAATTAGTTTTAAAGAAAAACTAGTTAGAAAGAAAGAAAAATTATTTAGAAAGAAAGAAAGATTAGTTAGAAAGATATATAGATTAGTATGAAAGAAAGAAAGATTAGTTAGAAAGAAAGATTTGTTGAAAAGAAAGAAAGAAAGAAAGAAAGAATGAAAGAAAGAAAGCAATAAAGATTAGTTAGAAAGAGAGATAGAAAAATTAGTTTTAAAGAAAAACTAGTCAGAAAGAAAGATCAAATAGAAAGAAAGAATGATTAGTTAGAAAGAAAGATTGGACAGATAGACAGATTAGTTAGAAAGAACGAACAATTAGTTATAAAGAAAAAGATAAAAGAAAGAAAGATTAGTTAGAAAGAAAGACTTCTTAGAAAGAAAGATCAGTTAGAAAGAAAGAAAAATTATTTAGAAAGAAAGAAAGATTAGTTAGAAAGATATATAGATTAGTATGAAAGAAAGAGAGATTAGTTAGAAAGAAAGAAAGATTTGTTGAAAAGAAAGAAAGAAATATTAGTTAGAAAGAAAGATAGAAAAATTAGTTTTAAAGAAAGTATTTAGAAAGAAAGATTAGTTAGAAAAAAGAAAGATTAGTTATAAAGAGAGATAGAAAAATTAGTTTTAAGAAAAACTAGTCAGAAAGAAAGATCAATTAGAAAGAAAGAATGATTAGTTAGAAAGATTAGAAAAATAGACAGATTAGTTAGAAAGAAAGAACAATTAGTCATAAAGAAAAAGAAAAAAGAAAGAAAGATTAGTTAGAAAGAAAGATAGAAAAATTTGTTATAA
>JAZAVI010001716.1:0-11069 GCA_036326025.1 Chrosomus eos
GTTAATGTGAAAATATTTTGCCATGAGTTATTAATCACATTGCACTGGATAGTGAAGAAACCTTCTCAGATGACTGTCCTTTGGAGGAAGTAGACTACCTGCAAATACATAAATAATTTTAATTGATTTATACTTGTGCCTATGTCTATTATTTCTGACATGAGTCCACATGTACAGAAAGGCCTACAGAAGAGTCTGCACAACGCAGTGATACAGGTGTGGGCAGTGTAACTTTTCCTTTTTATTTGTTGCATGAGGCATGTGTGACAATTTGACAAATGACACAGGGTGAAATTCATTCCCTATGAGTCTTCAACAGAAAATAGAGTATTTTGAAAAAAAACAAAAATCAGGGGAGAAATAGAACTTGACTACTTAAAGAAAGAAATTGCACTAGAAATAGAGTTGCTTCAAAATAAACTTCAGAGTAAAATACACTATTTCACACAGAGTACTATTGCTGACCTTGCATAATATCTCTTATTGCAGGCAAAAGATGACTGAATGACTGGCTTTTCTTTACAAAGAACTATTGAAATAAGACTCAATGAACTAATCAAATGTGTCTTGTCTTTTATTAAACATTTAGGCTTAATTAAACCTTTTTTCCCCTTCTTTTTCTGATGTTGGCAATGTTGTGTAATATGGCACATGTAATGTCACAGGTCCTGTCAGGTGCAACACTCAGGCTTTTCAGACACTGAAATCTTCCCTTTAGTTGGCCAAAGTTCATTTCATTGTGTGAACTTGTCCTAGAGCTGCATTGTAACTGTGTATGTACATACATTTACATTTTACATTTACATATGTAATACAGTGAGCTTGATATTTATATTTTTCCTTACCATGTTCAAGTAATGTGCATAAATGTGAATGTCTCTGTGCTTCCACATTAGTAATATGAATAGTCACACGCCATCTAGAGATTTTAGTCTGTCAACTGCCTTTTTTAAAATTTAATATAATATTACTAATCTGGAATATTAAGAATTGTAATTGTAACTTGGCTGCACATTTACATTGTGATCTCCCTTTCTGTACACAAAATCCCCTTCATAGAGGCCTTGATGGGAACATGTGTGCAGTCTATTGACCAATCACATTAGTGAAGCCTGAGGGACATATCTCTGTGTCATATTAATCGGCATGTTCATGATTGCATGATCTTCATTAAAAATTATAATATACCTGCGTTGGCAAAAAAAAAAAAAAAAAAACCTGCTATAGCCTACAACCTTGGGTCTAAACTGGCTTGGAAATGCCACAAAAAAAACCCTAAAAACTGCTTGAGCGCCAGGGTAAACTTTGTGAATGACACGACAGACAGCACTTATCAAGTTCTCCGCATCTCCAATAGTTTAAACTTTAAAGGAAAGAGCCACTCGCAAATAATATCAGGACAATGCACACAGTTTGTGCTGTTATTAAAGGCCGACTCCGACGAGTCGAACATTTAATGTGCGTTTCCAAAAAATAATTGATGTAAACGACATCCGAGAATAATTATATCTCTCAAAAAGTACACTATCGCGCTGCGTTAAAAGACTTCTCGTATCACCTGCGCTTATGAAGCCGCGATCTAATCCTGTTTACATGAAATAAGCCTGCTCGCGAGCAGGTTCAAGCTAGCGCACATGTTGCTATGACAGCAAGTCTAGGATGAGCTTCAAAGAACCAAACAATCCAAGATCATGGCAAATCGTCAACAATCAAATCCAGCTAACTGAGTTAGCGACGTACGAAGAACGAGCCCCTGGTCTAATTACAAACACAACAATACATTAAAATATTTGATTGCCATCACACCTGCTGGGGCAATATCATTTTTGTCTCCAGGGTGGGGTGGGCGGGTTTCTGATAAACATCACCAAAGAGTCAGGTTTTCTGGAACTGTTGGAGCCTATGGACGAGGTTTTAGCTGATAGGGCATTTTTAAAGCAGCACCGGGTAACTTTTCAACCTTCATAATATATTTCCATGTCTCTTGTGATGGTACATCTACTTACAATAGGTTGAATGACACGTCTGCCATAGCCTGACGGGGTCTGTAGCGTTTTTAATCGTACTTTTAAACTTCGGGTTTCGGGTAGTAACCCGGCGAACAAAGAGAACTACAAAATTTGACTGCTTTACGGCATATACGTCACTTCCACCGCCACCCCCACTTCCTTAAAATCGCAGGGCTCTCAAGTGTCACGCATCTCCCGCCACACATTGTTGTTCTCACGCTGAAAAACTATTTGTAATATATTTAATATGCCGCAGCGCTCAAAACTCTGGCCGCGCCGCTCTCACTGAGTCACTGTGGAACCTGCAGGAATCAAGCGCGTCTCCTCTGGTGTTGTTCGTCTGGTGTTGTTAGCCAATCAGAAAATAGCACTATTGTATCTGGGTAACATTCAACGCAACAACCAATGACACCCCGTCGGCTGGGGTGTTTTTTTGTCTGCCTGACTATGTTACGGAAGCTATCTTATCCTCCGTTTATCTTCATGAATCAGGTAATGATTATTTGTCTTGCCTCAAGCTATAATGCAAATCGATTTGTAAAATTTGCAGATTAATTTATGGTAGCTTGATATTCTAATTTTGACAATATATGGCTATTATCTACCACTCAAACATTGCATTGAAGTATCATATAGATTCAGTAAAACGGTAACCAATAGACTAGGCTACTATAATGACGCTGGCTTGTAAATGTGATTATCGCGATCATTTGTCATTAGAAAAAAAAATAAAACCCATGAAATTATATTCATATGACATGCTGAAATATATGCCACTGTACCTGGGATGAAGATATTTCACACGCGACGCAAGCAGAACACCTGCATGTGACCTCCTCCTACAGTGTTCAGGGCTATCATGGTTGTCAACAAATGCGCGTGCATGTAGGATGACAGAGTTTACGACAGTAGTAGAGGAATATACTGTTTCCCAACTGTAGGGGGACCCCGAGAGCAAAAAACGACCTAGTGTTACTTTAATACGGGATGAGCTTGCAGCTTGCGGTGCCATTCTTCGTATTCCTCATTTTACTAAATGCAAAAAGCAACTGTCTGCACTGGAAGTAGACACATCCAGACAACTGTCTCGGGTTAGGATTCATGTTGAACGAGTTATTGGTCGGTGGAAAAACTTCAAGATTTTACAAACTGTTATTCCTGTGTCTCAGGTTGATATGCTAGATGATGTAGTGATTGTGTGTGGTGCTCTAACAAACCTCTGTAAAAGTGTGGTTCCCAAATAAGTCATTACTTTTTAATATTTAATGATTACTGCTATTTTACAATTTATACTTTTTTGTATTTTGTCAAAATATGTAACATTGTTTTCTGGACATAAATACACAAATAAAGAAAATCATATATTACCTATAATAATTTACTGTCACTTATTTAATAATTTTTATCAAGCTCATATATTTAAGTTCACTTAAATGGCTATGGAAATTACCTATTAATTGTCATTTAAGTGAAATTATTGAACTTAAATAAACAAGCTTGATAAAAATTATCATTCTAGACGAAAATTTCAGATGGCACTTAGAGGCCTTTGCATCTGAACTCTTCACTTGCTCTCAGCAAACGGGTCTGCAGGTAAACATAGCTACAAACTTAATACTACTAACATGCCTACTATGATTTTTTTTTCCCTGTTCTGACCGTATGCTATGTATCTTTTTTTTTTGTTTTTTTTTTACCTCATCACGCACTGTCGCGATTTCCACGCATCTCCGCGCTAACTGGTGAAATTACCTCTTATATACTGTCTATGGAATTGACAGCCACACGTTTAGTTTAGCAGTAGCTAGAGGAAAGATGACGGATGCAGGGTAAAAGTGATTAGTAGTCGTGACAGTTTTCTAGGGAAATAAAACCATCAAGTCAAGGAAATCAGTTTACAGTGCATCCGTCTCCAATGATAAATACTTAACGTTACGTGTTGATCACAACCCAGGCTTGGTACATAGAGGTATTTTTCCCTTGGCGCTGGCTTGGTAAAACCTCCGCTTTTAACACACAAAAATCATCGCCTATATCGCTTAGTTTTTCTCGCGTGTAAACACTAGGCTTGTCCACCAGATAGCTGTATGGCGGGCCATTGAATATCTGGCCACTTGCTGACGTTGTCTACCCATTCTGTTATGAGCTCGGGATCAGGCAGACAATCGCCATTAACTAAAACAAGTTTGTTATGGTACTGTTCCCGTTCCTGTGGTGGCAAAGATGGTGCATAACTTGACACAATAATATGCCGGTCTATTATCGCATTTTTCTGACCCCATGCTGCGCGCGCACTCAACCTAGAATTCGAATCTTTACAAATATTGAAGGGGTCTATAGGGCGTCTATGTATATATTAGGCTATGCCTATGGTTGACATCATATCTATAATCTATGGGTTGACATGACATCTGTCCTGCCCCCTAGCCGCACGCAGATTTGAGTTGAGGTGAGCAGTATCAAAGTCCTTTTAGGCAAGTCCTGCCACTCGGCCGCCATCTTGGCAACGCCTCTGGGCAGCTATTTCTGAATAACAAGACCAGGCTCCTATCTAAATGAATGGGCAGAGAGTCAGAACTGCAGTTTCACTGGTCACAGGGACATAAAAACTGCATGTATAGAAACAGCAGTAAAATATGATAAAAATTGCTGAAAAAGATGGAAGACTTTGCCCCAAAATAAGGTTTAAAACACCTTTTCCCCCACCGGTTATACTTTTACTGCGCATGCGCAAGAGTTCACACACCAACACGCAGGTCTCTCGCTCTCTCCCTCTCTTCCGTACGGTGCGCGCGCTTCACGGTTTGAAGCACACTCGCTCTAGATTCGGGGAGATTTTAACTAATTTGCGGGCATCATGGAGCCGCTATCAATATGCGGAAGACTTGGGATATCTGATATTTACACAACGCACACACACAGTACACATTTCAAATCTGCCGCCTTTTCAAACAGTAACGTATTCTCCGCTGTCGCAAACCTCAACTGTGCGCATGCATGTCAAGCGGGAGGGGCGGGACATGTGCATACAACCGCCATCTTTGGCGTTACAGGTTTTCCCCAAGCAGCAACATTCCAATCTCATAAATGAAGCCTACCCGGAAGTGCGAAAAACTGCAATACATGTAAAATCCGCTAGGGGCAGGTCCCAAATGTGAGCAAATGTCCATAGACCATGGAGACCATAGACCCCATGTTAAAATGTCCGTTTTCACAGCATAAATTCATGCTTTTACAGGTTGGTCCCATGGACTTTTATTGTATTTTTCGATAGGTACCGAGTGCCTGACAACTGTGAGGGGGGTGAATTTTTTTCTTACTCGTTAGTTTAGATCGTATTTAGATATAAAATGTATGACAAATAAGGGCGTGGTTAACTTTGATTGACAGCTGATAACGGGCTGCGCCGAGTGAAATTTGACGTCTCGCCCATGATCTGACACAACACCACACCACCTCTGTATCCTTTCTGAACATTTGTATTGAAATATCGTACATAAAATGGGTTGCTCTGCTATAAACTGCACTAACCGACACTATAGGAGTCAGTTAATTCGCTCCATTTTTTCCGGTAAGTGACATTACACTACTATTTCACGTAGTTAGCAGTATTTGTATTTAGCATCAATGTTTGTGGGCAGTGGCACTGCAACAGTTAGCAAGCATTAAATCGCCTCAGAGAGAGGTGCGATTGAACTGTTTGTCTGTGTGTGTGTGTGTGTGTGTGTGTGGTGAGAGAGAGAGAGAGAAAGAGACGCAGGCACCATCGAACTGTGTGTGTGTTTGTGTGTGTGTGTGTGTTGCGCGGGCGCGATCGAACAGTGGAAGCTTAAAAACATACTCCGTCATTTCGTTCATAATCTGTGAAGAGGCGCGTCCACCGGCCGGCTCAGTCTCACACAAAGCCCGCCCTTTTACCCATATATGGATTGACCAGAAGGTGGGCGGGGTTAGGCTTTCCCGAGATTTTCAAAGATGGCGCCGCCCATACCCCCCATAAACGGCTTCAGAACCGTTATTCGGAAAGTCTATGGGTGACGTCACAGATGCTTTGTCCATTTTTTTTACAGTCTATGGTTTTCCCTATATAGTTCTATTGAGGATTGAGGAAGTGACATGTCTCATATAAATTGTCTCTGGCAGTATGGCTTCATCTTGTCGGTATCAAGAGAAGATAAGCTTGATTGGTGTGGACCCATATCAAATAGACCCAGATCCGTCCTTATTGCCAGCCGTAACTTATCCGGATATATATAACGTTAAAGCAGCACCGGGTAACTTTTCAACCTTCATAATATATTTCCATGTCTCTTGTGATGGTACATCGACTTACAATAGGTTGAATGACACGTCTGCCATAGCCTGACGGGGTCTGTAGCGTTTTTAATCGTACTTTTAAACTTCGGGTTTCGGGTAGTAACCGGCGAACAAAGAGAACTACAAAATTTGACTGCTTTACGGCATATACGTCACTTCCACCACCACCCCCACTTCCTTCAAATCGGACGTGCGAGCCAAATGTTATAGTCATGGCAGAAGCAGCACAGAAAAACAAGAAAGCAAAGGTTTTATCGGAGCAAAGCAAAAGTGATCGCGTTAAAGGCAGAACAAGGATCAAAATTGGGCCAGCGTTTTCTCGCTGGCGTGAGCTGAAGGAGGAGGAGGGGTGCCTGACCGATGCGGGCTGTCATGCTTTTGCGGGCTGTCATGCTTTTGTACTAGTAAGTAAGTATATTGCTTGCATACTAGCTAGGGTGACCTGACCAGACGTCCCGTTTTTCCCGGGACAGTCCCGTATTTCAACTCTAATTTTAGTGCCCCGACTTATTAAATTGAATTCGCGCAGGACAGAGAGGGAGAGAGAGAGCGCGAGAGACCTTGCGTGTGTGTGCTAGAGTAGCCTACGCATTAATACGCACGCGCGCGCATTATTGATATAATAATATAGCTTGATATTATAATATTGACGATATATGGTTATTATCTACCACTCAAACATTGCATTGAAGTATAGATTCAGTAAAACGGTAACCAATAGGCTAGACTAGGCTACTATAATGACGCTGGCTTGTAAACGTGAGCATCGCGATCATTTGTCGTTAGAAAAAAATAAATAAAACCCATGAAATTATATTCATATGACATGCTGAAATATATGCCACTGTACCTGGGATGAAGACATTTCACACGCGACGCAAGCAAAACACCTGCATGTGACTTCCTCCTACAGTGTTCAGGGCTATCATGGTTGTCAACAAATGCGCGTGCTACATTCATGACGGTTTACGACAGTAAGTAGAGGACAATACTGTTTCCCAACTGTAGGGGGGACGAGCAAAAGTTAAATTTTACCTGGTGTTACTTTAACTATCTCGTTCATACAGTATCCGCATAACGTTACACTTCGCAGGGCTCCAGACTAACTTGATCGTTGTAACAAAATAACACAGTATCACACAAGCACTAATTCCCTACCTAGTATCAATGAGGAATATATCAATAATGTTACCTGTGGTAAAATGATAGGAACAGACATTGCTGTGGGGAGTTGGCAGTTTAGCCTGTTTATCCTAGCTAGCCACAAGTCTCTCCTGCGCTGGCTCAACTCTGTCTCATCCCTTCACGTTTTCTGACAGTCGGTATCGCATAAAAACTAACTCCGGGGTTCTTATTGCTGTTGTTAGAACAGCAGTGTATTACACAACACACGCTTTTTTTTAAAAAAATACAGCGATAATAATATGGATAATGCCGACGCTGCCTCACTTGTCAATTGACTGACAGTTGTCGTTTCTATGTCAACAAAATGGCCGCCGCGAACATTGATGACGCAGATCGAATAACAACTTAGTGATCCTGCCTTCACGTCCTATCAAAAATTAGATACTTACAACTTCTGAAATCGTAATTACGAGCTGATTGCATTCAAGTTTCGAAATGGGAGGGTGTTCATGTAAAAAAAAAATTAACAATAAAGTCGTTTTTACGACAATTCGGAGACCACGTTGACGTTAAGGCAGCATTATTAGACCGTAAAATATTACTTAACTTTAAACGAGGGCGGTTAAGTTTTAATAGGTTATTAACTCTAAAAACAATACCAAAATGTGTTACTACAGTATGACCATGACGGACACACTTAAATTTAAACTTTTATCTCGGGAAAATATTCTTACCGTTGTCTCTAAACGAGCTGCCATCATCTTCTTCTTCTTCTTGGATTTTTACGGCAGCTGGCATCCAATTATTTGCATTACTGCCATCTTCAGGCTTTATCTCCCCTTTACTTCCACTCATACTAAATCCGTCTATCTAATCCTGTCCCCTTCAAAAAACCAAATAACCATTACCCTCCACACTCCCTCCATACTCCAATAAACTTTTTACTGTATTATAGGGGTCATTCCTGGTATGCGGTGACTTTTCCTGTCCCAATGGTTTATTTACTCATATTTCCTCTAAAATGAGTCACATATTTATAGTAAATGGCTTAAATTGTAGATTTAAGTATTCTTTACCATTTAAACAGAGATAATAATATTTTGTATTTTACACAATTTTAATTGATGGATGCATTCAATTATATCATGTCCTAAGTGCACAGCAATCAACTTCTGCAAGAAATATAAACCATGAAATGACAAAAACCTCAAAATATTTTTTTATTATGTTATAGACTAGGCTAAATTGCCTCTAATCATACATATAAATCATGTAAAAATATAGGTCTTTATCTTAAAATTTTCTTCAATTACTGCGTCCCTGAAGTCATCTTCCATCCTGTTAGTATGTACTTTTTTGCCTTCCAAATCCGACTGCAATTTCATTGAGACCATTTTCAAGAAGTGACTTAATTTCTTTTACCTGCTGGAATTCAACTGTGCAAACTGAAGTAAGCTTCAACTCTCACTCCTAACTTTTTTTTAGTTTTTGAAATGTTATCCTGCTTGTCCCACCCTTAAAGTTCCACCCTGTTAGGCTATGTTATGGAGAATGTTTGTCCTATCAAAAAAATGAAAAAACAAATCTGACATAGTTATAAAAGTTATATTCATCTGTAGAAGGTTACTAGGTCTATAAACCTAACAGGGTAGAATGTGAAACATATTCTATTCATTAAAAATTGTTTTGCTTGTTTCAAGAAGAAAAAAAAATCTAAGATGGCATAAGGGACATATACTATACAAGAACAGCTCATTATTGTTTAACATTTACATTATTAACATGTTGTGATAACCATGTACGTATATGTCCCTAACAGGGTGGAATATTTTCACGGTATCTGGACAAACTACCCATAATTATTATTATAGAGTCCCTGAGCTTGACCAATATGTATTCCTCATAGTTAAACATGTCACTATTTTGGTAGAATGCTAAAAACATGAAAATCATGTTCTTTTTTTTTCAACACTTATGAAGCCAAAATGTCACCGCATACCAGGAATGACCCATCTACCTTCCCTATATTTTTTAACTGTATTATCATTTCTTGTCTTTCCTGATTAAATTTCCTGCATGTTGTAAGAACATGTTCTACTGTTTCAGCATCCTGACACTGTTCACACATTCCTGTAGGATGTTTTCCTATAATAAAACGTTTGCTATTAAGATTGCTATGCCCAATTCTCAGCCTGCTTATTATCACCTGTTCTTTTCTCTTTGCTCCCCTACTTCTTGATATACCTACTTTTCTTTGAATTTCATATAAATGTCTCCCTTTTGTTGCATTATCCCAACCTTGTTGCCATTGTTGATTTACACTTTCTTCTTGTTGTTTACAGGCGATTAACTCCTAAGGAGCATTATCGCCAGCCACCTACTGTGCTGGATGGCAAATTAACCTTGGGTGATAAGTCTGAATTTTAAAAACTGTCTGCCTGTCTAACTATATCATCCCACATACATCATCATTATTTCTCATACCTGCAAAAGAGGTTTCATTGAGCTTCATCCGGCGCTGCGTGTTCAGCTCGTCCGTCCACACTCAGCCCCCATGGCAGGTTCAACATTACACTGATGGGGGTGGATTGGAATCCACTGCTGCTTCAATGTATATGTAATGATGAGTAATTATTATCAAGATATTTGTCAATATTATTCTTTCTAGATATTCAATGAGTTGAATGATTTCTCTAGGCTTCTGAGATTTCACTTTGTTATAGAAGTTACCAGTATAATCACTGAAATATTCTTTTCATGTATTATTTAACGTATGTATTTGATATCTGAATGCAGTAAAAGTGCTTGCTTATTTATCCCAGCTTCCAGAAATGAAATAGGGACTTGTTTTGTGTTTGAGAAAGATCTTCAACGTGTTAAAACCTATAGTTTAAGGGACCATTTCTTTGTTAAAGCCTTACTTTCCAGTTATACTAAAGTTAAGAGAAAGAACGCATTATCTTGATGTTTTGAGATGACTCTCATGTTTATAGTTTGAGCCTGGCTAAATCCAACCTTGGAAAAGCTGTGTGTCGGTGTGTGTGTTAGTCTTCTTGGTTACAGGTTAAGGAATCACTGGCATTATTGGAGATTGAGTGAATTGTTGTTCGAGACATGCTGGCGCTCAACAACCCAAATCTGCGACCTGGAAGGTCATGACGTGGGTCCGAATGTGTCAGATGCATAATCGATGGAGATATGCTTCCGTCTGTCTGTATACGTGTGGAAAATTACTGTGTTTATCTATTTCGTAGCCAATGAGAACCATTCAACCTGTAAGCAATGACGTAGCTTAGACCTTGAAAATGGTATAACTGCTGTGATCTTTGTAACTGTAAGCGGGGCGGCCTACGAACTCCTGTGTGAGTATTGAAGCTGACTTCTGCTGATGAGACTGCAAACTATCTTCAGTAAAATTGTTCTTTAATTTTTTATAATTCTGACTCCGGGTCTTCATTCTTCATATCTGGTTCTGGGTCTTTGACTGTAAACCCCTTACAACACACACATATTATATTCTAAATCCCAAACCTGAATCATATATAAACGCAAATAATGCTCTATATATCTGTCTGTCCATTAAACCTTTTCCTAGAATATCCTCATTCTTCATACTAT
>JAZAVI010001718.1:0-10344 GCA_036326025.1 Chrosomus eos
TTCCTCAAGGAGGTCCTGTATGTCGGCCGGTTGGTGTCCGCGGAAGGAGTAAGAATGGACCCCAAAGACCTTGAAGCAGTGCGAGCACTGAAAGACAAGACGCCACAGACAGTTGGGGACGTTAGGCAGTTGCTTGGGTTCCTGAGCTACTATCGAACGTACGTGCAGGACTTCTCACGTGTAGCCAAGCCCCTGTATGACTTGCTACAGTCGAAGCCCAATACCCCTCTGCTCAAACTACCACGAGGAAAAACAAAATGCAATCAGCAATCCTTCACGCATCCCGGTAGAGTGGAGTGTACGACACCAGCAGATCCTTGAACAGCTTGTGGATAGACTAATGGAACACCCAGTGTTGGCGTATCCTGAGTTCGACCGGCCCTTCACACTCCACACAGATGCTTATCAAAAAGGCCTCGGTGCAGTTCTTTATCAGAACCAGGATGGGAAGATGAGAGTGATTGGATACGGGTCACGCACGCTAACATCAACGGAACAAAATTATCACCTACACAGCGGAAAGCTTGAATTCCTCACGCTGAAGTGAGCGATATGTGAGAAGTTCCATGACTACCTATTCTACGCCCCGCATTTCACAGTCTTCACGGACAATAATCCCCTCACATACATTCTGAGTACTGCCAAACTCAACGCAGTGGGTCACCGGTGGGTGGGACAGCTGGCCGATTTCCACTTTGACATCAAATACCGGCCAGGCAAAACCAACATCGATGCCGACACCTTATCGCGCTGTCCCCTGGACATCGACACCTTCATGGCTGGGTGTTCAGAAGAGTTATCGGAGGAAGCAGTATGCGCTGTATGGGAAGGAAGCCGGAGAGCACAACAAGGAGATGTGGCCTGGGTGGCCGCCCTCAACTTAACATCCCACAGCCAACCTCAAGTTGAGCCTCTGCAGGAAATCAGTCATGATGAGCTTGTGAGAGAACAAAGGAAAGACCCCGCTATTGGAAAAGTGGTGACATGGAAGGGAAACGACACACCACCAACAGGGGAGGACAAAGAGAGAATGGACACACACGCAAAGAGGCTGTTAAGAGAGTGGAGCAGATTATTCAATTCAATTCAATAATTTATTGCCATGTCAACAAGTTGATAGGAATTTGTCTTGGTACAACTCTCAGACATAAAAGACCTAAAGACAAACATCAAAAATACACCAACAATGTTCCACAACAGTCCCAACAACAATAAGACATTAGACCAGAACCTGCATTCGTTCTAAGGATAATACCCCACGGCCAGAAAGTGCACAGTGCCTGCTATTAATAAGGTGCTGCTAGCAGTCAGTGCAAATTCAGATGTCTAATAGCCAAAGGGAAGGTGCTGTCTCTGAAGCGTGATGTAGAAGTCTTAATGCTCCTATATCTTCTTCCTGATGGAAGGAGATTAAAGAGATGGTGAGCAGGGTGAGAGTGGTCCGCTATGATGTTTTTAGCCTTTCTAATTATTCTAGTGAAGAAGAGTGAAGAAAGTGAAGGAAGGCTACAGCCTATGATTTTTGAAGCCCTGCGTACCACTCTCTCCATCCTAGTCTTGTCCTGAGCGGTTGTATGACCGAACCAGACAAGCATGGAGAAAGTAAGGACGCTCTCGATAGTAGACCTATAAAAGTGGGTCATGGCAACTCGGCTGACACCAAACTTTTTGAGCTGCCGCAAGAAGTGGAGTCGCTGATGTGCTTTACTGATCTTAATATTAGTGTTGAGCTCCCATGATAGGGATTCCTGGATTGTAGTCCCAAGAAACTGGAAGGAAGTGACCCTCTCCACCTCCACCCCATTTATGCATAGCGTACGGAGGGGACTAGAGGTCTTTCTAAAATCCACTACCAGTTCCTTGGTTTTTAAGATGTTAAGTGACAAGTTAAAACTTTCGCACCATTTCACCAGCCCCTCCACCTCTCTGCGGTAGTCAGACTCATCTCCATTAGTAATAAGACCAACTACAGAAGTGTCTGTAGTTACACATAGAGAATGACCTTCTCTACAGGAAGAGTGCAGGTCGACAACAACTGGTCCTGCCCGCCCCCTACAAACGAACAGTACTCACCCAGCTGCATAACAACATGTGTCATGTTGGCGTTGAAAAAGTTCTGAGCCTAGCGAGGGAGCGATTCTACTGGCCTTTCATGAAAAGAGAGATAGAGGAGTATGTGACCAGGAAGTGCTCTTGCATTAAACAGAAGAAGCCACCCACACATGAAAGAGCACCAATGGGAAGCATTACATCAAATTCGCCCCTTGAGTTGGTGTGCATCGATTCCCTTCACCTGGAAGCCAGCAGAGGTGGATACGAGTATATCCTGGTAGTGGTTGATCACTTTACCAGATTCGCACAAGCCTACCCCACCATGAACAAGGCTGGTAAGATGGCTGCTGACAGGCTTTTTAATGATTTCATTCCCAGATTTGGATAACCGGCCAACTACACCATGACCAGGGTAGAGAGTTTGAGAATGAACTCTTCAGAACTCTCAGGCAATTAGCTGGTGTCGCCCACTCGAGGACCTCTCTGTATCACCCCCAGGGCAATCCTGCAGAAAGATTTAACCGCACGCTGCTGCAGATGCTCCGCACCTTGGGAGAGAAAGAGAAGGAGAGTTGGAAAGATTACCTGCCCCATGTACTCCAGGCATATAATTGCACAAGGCACGAGGCCACAGGTTTCTCCCCATACTATTTGTTGTATGGTCGACATCCTCGCCTACCTGTGGACATTCTCTTCGGCCTCATAACAGAGGAGGGAACTGAAGCTAATGGACAAAAGGGATATGCTGAGAGGTGGAAGGGAAAGATGGTCGAGGTTTACCGAATAGCAGACGCAAACAGCCGACAGTCCAGTTCCAAAGGGAAGACACACTACGATAAACGCAGCCGAGGTGTGGTTCTTCAGCTTGGGGACAGACTCCTGGTACGCAATCTTAGTGAGCAAAGGGGGCCCTGGAAAGCTTAGGCTGTACTGGGAGACGCTTATCTACATTGTGAGAGAACAGGTTGGAGATAATCCTGTCTACAAAGTAAGCCCGGAGGCGGTAGGCCGACCAGTCCGCACCCTACACAGAAACCTCCTGTTGCAAGTCAACGACCTACCGGTAGAGTCTCCTCAAAACTCGACAACCAACACAGCTGAGTCACAAAAGAGAAGGAAGAGAGCCTCAGACATCCCGAAACTCTCGCAGGAGGCACAGGGAACAGATATAAGTGACTCTGAGGAAGAGGAAAGTGTACCCCGTTACTGGTTGCGAATGCCGATGGAGAAACCAAGACCTTAAAGTTACTTACCTGTGTCACGCGTTACTCCTGACTTCCAGAACAGGGTTGAACAGGAGGAGACTTACCTGGGAGCAACGATTCCTGCAGAACCTGAACTGGACAGGGACAGTGTTAGAGACGAGGAACAGGGGACATCCAGTGAGGATGAACATGGTATGGAGCAGCTTCAACATGCAACCGTTCAAGAGGAACAGTATGCTGTCCATCAAGAGAACCATGTCCCCACACCACAACCTGAACATCAGATCCCACTGAGACAGTCCACGAGAGAGAGACGGACAAAATATGTGTTTACTTACCCATCCCTCGGCCAACCCGCTTATCACCCGCGGCCCACTGTAAGTGCAGTTGAAATCCAGCCAGTTCAGTGTACTTACCCGTGTCTCAGTGCACCTACCCATGTCTCAGTGCACCATACCTCCACCACTTCCAACCCCAGTCCATCGCTCCATACCCTTACTTTCCTGTGGTGTACCCAGCTCACTGTGGATGAGACGTCATGAAAGACAATTACATACATTCCATACTCACTAGTTTGGCACACACACGTTTTAGGACCTATAGGAGGCACTAATTAAGAGTTGGAAGGTGTTTTGTGAAAAAAAGAAGTTAGTAAATTGTTCAGAGTATATTGTGTCAGGAGCCACTTTTATTTGTTGGGGAGTGTGTGATATACCACTAGGTGTTAACACAATTTAGTGTTTATGTGATAACAGGCAACTTTTATTAGAATTGCAACTTTAATTGTGTAGTGAAATATTAATGTAGGGGGAACCAAAGTAAGCTGAACCAAAGTGCGGGTATTGTTGCACCGCACTGCCTAGGTGACGGGCGCTTTCCTTTTCTCTCATATTGAGATTTGGAAATGAAGATTGCGGTTCGCTCCTTCATTCTCTGCTTCTGTGATTCTGTTTTCAGGTTCGTACTCTGTAAAAAAAAACAATCATAAGACCTGTTTCCCCCTGAAGTGTATGAGATGTATTGAAACTGAGTCGGTTAGTGAATTGTTGATGTGTAAAGCCGAGTTAGAGAGCCGCGGTTACAATCGCGGGAAAAAGCATGTGTAAATGGCGCTAGTGGCACGTGAGTGTATAACACGTGAGTATTGAGGCTGAATGTGAATCGATTGTAATTAACATTGTTAGGGTTAGGGTTATCCTAAAATCAAAGACAACAGAACCATTGTAAAGGCTGACCGAAAACGTCCTCAAACGCCTTGTTACGGCCTATGAGGCAGGTCGTCCAGTTGACTAACCAGCTGTCCTAAAATACGAGCTTCTGCCAGTTCCCATATCCCTTGCTGAAATGAATGGGACCCTTTGCACTGGCAAGAAGTCTGTATTGGTAAATAAGTTAACAGAAGACATAGTCTGTCCTGAGGCTATTGAACTTCCCGACATGTCATCTTGCCTCATCATAGATGGACAGGCACTGGTGGTTGCCCTAGGAAAGCCAGACAAAGCAGTAATATTTGGAGATTTGGCAGACACATTTGTCAGGGCAGTATTGAAAGCAATTTGTTCCTATAAACGGATATACGTTGTGTTTGACCGATACAGAGAAGAGACTATCAAGGGTGCTACCAGGACACGACGCACAAAAGCAGCTCAACCAATCAGACGACTTGTTGAGGGTCGTGATGTGCATCTTCCGAAAAAGTGGACCAACTTCCTGTCCCTCCCTGACAACAAAACTGATCTTGCCAATCTACTCTCTGAAGAACTATGTGCTCAGGCACTGGATGATAAAGAGAAGTTGTTGCTGGTGGGTTCAGAGACAAAGAAACAGAGGTTAGGTCATCGAAAGCAACAACCAACCTGACTCATCTGAGAGCCACACACGAAGAGGCAGAGAGTAAGAGGAGCAGAGAACAAGACAGGAGGAGACAGGAGAGTAAGAGGAGCAGAGAACAAGACAGGAGGAGACTGGAGAGTAAGAAGAGTAAGAGGAGCAGAGAACAAGACAGGAGGAGACTGGAGAGTAAGAGGAGCAGAGAACAAGACAGGAGGAGACTGGAGAGTAAGAGGAGCAGAGAACAAAAAAGGAGGAGACAGGAGAGTAAGAGAAGCAGAGAAGAATACAGGAGACTGGAGAGTAAGAGGAGCAGAGAACAAGACAGGAGGAGACTGGAAAGTAAGAGGAGCAGAGAACAAGACAGGAGGAGACAGGAGAGTAAGAGGAGCAGAGAAGAAGACAGGAGACAGGAGAGTAAGAGGAGCAGAAAAGAAGACAGAGGAGACTGGAGAGTGAGAGGAGCAGAGAAGAAGACAGGGGAGACTGGAGAGTAAGAGAAGCAGAGAACAAGACAGGAGGAGACAGGAGAGTAAGAGGAGCAGAGAACAAGACAGGAGGAGACTGGAGAGTAAGGAAAGTAAGAGGAGCAGAGAACAAGACAGGAGGAGACTGGAGAGTAAGAGGAGCAGAGAACAAGACAGGAGGAGACTGGAGAGTAAGAGGAGCAGAGAACAAGAAAGGAGGAGACAGGAGAGTAAGAGGAGCAGAGAAGATACAGGAGACTGAGAGTAAGAGGAGCAGAGAACAAGACAGGAGGAGACAGGAGAGTAAGAGGAGCAGAGAATAAGACAGGAGGAGACAGGAGAGTAAGAGGAGCAGAGAAGAAGACAGGAGAGACTGGAGAGTAAGAGGAGCAGAAAAAGAAGCAGGAGGAGACAGGAGGGTGAGATGAGCAGAGAAGAAGACAGGGAGACTGGAGAGTAAGAGAAGCAGAGAACAAGACAGGAGGAGACAGGAGAGTAAGAGGAGCAGAGAACAAGACAGGAGGAGACTGGAGAGTAAGAGGAGCAGAGAACAAGACAGGAGGAGACTGGAGAGTAAGAGGAGCAGAGAACAAGACAGGAGGAGACTGGAGAGTGAGAGGAGCAGAGAACAAGACAGGAGGAGACTGGAGAGCAAGAGGAGCAGAGAACAAGACAGGAGGAGACAGGAGAGTAAGAGGAGCAGAGAATAGACAGGAGGAGACTGGAGAGTAAGAGGTGCAGAGAACAAGACAGGAGGAGACAGGAGAGTAAGAGGAGCAGAGAACAAGACAGGAGGAGACTGGAGAGTAAGAGGACTAGAGAACAAGACAGGAGGAGACAGGAGAGTAAGAGGAGCAGAGAACAAGACAGGAGGAGACAGGAGAGTAAGAGGATAAGAGAAGAAGACAGGAGGAGACTGGAGAGTTAGAGGAGAAGAGAAGAAGACAGGAGGAGACTGGAGAGTAAGAGGATAAGAGAAGAAGACAGGAGGAGACTGGAGAGTTAGAGGAGAAGAGAACAAGTCGGGGGAAACTGGACAAAAGAGCTGTCAATATTGGTGAGTGAAGTGAGCCTCTTGCTATTGTATTGTTTGTATTTAGCATAAATACTAACCTAGGGCTGGGCGATAATTCGATCTCGATACGGGATCGCGATAAAATTTTGAACGATTTCGATAATATGCTTGGGACATATTATTCGATATCACATGAAAAAGTAAGCGCAACAACAACAGTATCAGAGTCTGTCGTATGCCGTTAGGACACGCCCACTTCTCAGCGAGCAGCCGTGGCTACAGTAAACAGAAGGAGACTGAGAGAGAGGGAGAAAAAATGAGCGAAACTGAAGTTGAGGACAGCGAAAATAATGCCGAACGTGAAGGCGACATCACTACATCATTCGAGACCGAAAAAGGTAACACAACGTCAATTGTGTGGACGTGGTTTGGATATGGCAAAAACGACCAGGAACAATAATAAAAGCGAGATGTGGACTATGTTAGATAATTGAAAGATAAACATCTCTAACAGGGCTCGACATTAACGCTTTACCAGGAGACAAATGGATTTTTACTTGCCCGACCAGACAGTAGCCTGATTAGGACATCAATAACAAACAAAAATAACCAGGGAATCACTAAACCGAGAGAATGATTCTGATTTTATTACATTTATTATAAGTTTGATGTGGATAATTAAATGTATTACTGACGGTAAAGTTGTGCTGTTCACATCTAACTTACACAAATGAGCGCAGCACGAACACACACACTGTTAACAACATACTGCCAATAAAACATCTAAATGTGGAGTTTTTATATTTTTAACATATGTTAAGCAACCTCAATTATTTTTCCTGAATACCATCATGATTGAAAATGTGACATTGATTTCCTACAACAGTTCAATAAACAGTTACAATTAAGTCACTTACATTTTAGATGCAATATTGGCTGTTTTTGTTCTGTTTCAGCAGCGAAAATAGTTCCAAACAAAAATTAGAGCAAAACCACGGCGCATCTCACAGGAACACTCAACCTGTTTTCATTACTGAATGATTCAGCATTTTGAATGAATCGGTTGAGTCAAAGATTCAATGACCCGTTCATAAACATCTGTCTCATTCTTGAATGAATCAACCGTTTAAACGAATCGTTTGATTGAATGAATCAATGACTCACTCATTAAGATGGTCGCCTGCCGCCACCCACTGGCGGTTTAGTGGTATGTTTAATGCTACGTTCACACCGGACGCGAATAGCGCGTCAGGCGCGAGTGATTTCAATGTTAAGTCAATGCAAAGACGCGTTACGCGCGTAAAAAATTCCTGCGGCGCGAATGAGGCGTAGAGCGCGGCGCGAGACGCGCGAATTGACGTCTGGCGCGTTACGCGCGTGACGCGCGTATGGTGCATTTTGTGCATTCACGCGTTTGACGCGAATTCGCGTCTGCCGCCCGAGTTGAAAAATCTGAACTTCTGCGTCAATTCGCGCCGCGTTAACCAATCAGGAGCCTAGCTGCTTGCTGCTGTCACGTGGTTAAGTATCTGGATGCTTCAATAAATTATTTTGTAATATGACAGTGGTTCTAATGTACTTCTAATGCACAACAAAGCAAATTTTATCACATAAAACTTGATTTCAATATAGGCCTATTAGATATATTCATTTTATATTGAATGCTATTTATTCCATATCTAGATTATATGAAATATTATTATAATGTAAAGACAACCAACATATTCAGTTCGTGTCTGGACCATAGGGTCTGGACAGTGATGTGTGAGAGAGAGAGAAAAAAATCACAGGACAGATTAATCACTTTTGCATGCTGGCTCCATTTATCATCAAAACAAATATAAATGACAGATTAGGTGGATGAGGGCGAGGGTGATCCTCGCTCCGATGCGGGACAACAGGTCATCAAGCTGGGCGCGGGACAGGCGGAAGTACCGCTGACAGCGGCCGTCATCCAGGCGCAGCTCCTGGAGCGAGCAAATGGTGAAACTCGCCACACTGGGTTCGCCTTTGAAGGGTCTGGTTGACACAAATACGGCGACAATTACCCCTACACCGCCGTTCTGCTCTCGTTTCAGAATGCTGTATTTAGAGCAAATACAGAGCGGTGACTCTCGATGAATGCTCGATCAACATGGCCGCCAAAGGGTTTCGAATCTGACGCGCGTGACGCGCGTAAATTTCGCTTTAACTTTTGTTTTTTTACGCGCGTCAATTTCGCTCTTGACGCGCAAATGGATTCAAAGTGGTCAAGCGTATAACTAGACGCGATAGGCGCGAATTTGACGCGCTATTCGCGTCCAGTGTGAACGTAGCATAAAAGTACTATCATTCTTTCCAACGTTTCTTCTTTGTATATTTAAATCAATTTCATAACGTTATTTTATGCAAATTGTAATTTGTAAGTGTAAATTATTTAATTTGATCAGCCCTACCTAGGGTAACAGCCAATGTGTCTTATTATTCTAAGTAATTGAATTTATTGATCAAATTTAGGAATTTTAAAATGAAAGATGAAGCATACATTTAATAAGATTGGGGAAGAGGATGCCCTTTAAAGATGCAGATATTACAATATGCCGATTTAAATATCAAAGCTGATTGAACACTGATGAGAATATTGCTTCAGAATAAATTACACACACACAAAAAAAATTCGGACAAGCAACTTTTTTACTCGGACAAGTGAATGACAGATTTACTTGTCCGAAGGACAAGCACATGAAAAGGGTTAATGTCGAGCCCTGTCTAATATGGGAGAATCAGCGCTAGCTATGCTAGAGGCGTCAAGCACCAGGCAGTTGTGGCTGTGCGTGTTAAACCTCTGAGGGTAAACTTTAACACATATTTTTATTCTTAAAATGTCGACTGACATTTTCAGGAATACATAGTCATGGAAATGTGCCAAAAAGTCATGGAAAAGTATTGGTTAAAATGTGTATGAACCCTGGTAATGCGAATCCTTTGTCTGCATGAAGACCTTAAAAAATAGTTTGTGCTCATTATTGGAAGGTATATTGTTTATTTTTTTATGTTATTAAACTTTATTCGAAAGTTTCAGTGAATCTCTTATTTCTTCAAGCTTCAGGATATTCCTTACACTGGCAACATCTGCAAAAACTACATATCGTGATAATAATCGAGATCGATCAATATGGAAAAACATATCGTGATGATAATTTTTTCCATATCGCCCAGCCCTATACTAACCTATTCATGTGTACTATAAACTCATATGTTGCAGTAAATCACACCTGTGGAGACTGAAGAGAGGAGAGAAGATGCCAGGGGGAAACTGGACAGAAGTAGGGCAATCAAAAGGTGGTGAGAGTATGAGGATACTATTTTGTAAATATGTTTTCTGTCATGGCTGGGTGTGGCTATGGCAATAAAAGTTTGAGCATATTGTTTGCAAACTGCAATTGATTAATTAAATAAAAACACAGTAGTTGATATGCTGTGTTGTTTTTGTTAAGTAGCAGTAATATGCAGTTTTTAGCAGTGTCCACTGTATTTTTTTGTTAGTTTTCATGAGCCCCCCTTGAAATGACCAGGACCCCCCCATTGCCCCCCCCCAATCGAAATTGTCTGGAGCCGCCACTGGACGCAATATGTTTTATGTTCCCGAGAAACTTTGCGTCAGCTTACAAAAGGTTTTGCATTGAAACCTTGCGTTTAGGGGGAAAGCAAATCGGGTGAATAACCCCTATTTTTAAAAAACGGTGGAGTGCTCCTTTAAAGGGGACATATCATGCTAAATCTACTTTTTTAGCCC
>JAZAVI010001719.1:0-46695 GCA_036326025.1 Chrosomus eos
ATCTAAATTAATCTGACACTCTTAATAATTATAGAGGTCAGAAAGAGAGTTTGTGCTCTTATAGATCAGTGACACATTTGAGATCTGAGTGATTAATTGCCTCCTTTTATTAGATCGTTTTTTTAATACTCACTGTAACTGGTTTCTGTAATTTGAACAGTATTTTACTGTAATATGTACTGTAAGATACTGTAAAATGTTTATACAGTATGTTACTGTAAACCGCAAAGGATTATGGGAAAATATATAGTCACTACTGTAATTCTTCTCTACTGTAAATCAATCTTTTACTATTATATGTCAAGAAGATTCAACAAGATATTTTCACCTGGCTATTTATGCAAATTAGCACATACGTAATTAGACTATGCACTGTTTGTCCATGTTAACAAACAATTTCCATAAACTTGTAATAAATTTTTTGTTTGTCTTGATGTAAGTAATCAACTCAGTAATTTTCATGGTGATATCTAAAGGTTAAAATTTTTACCCTATTCATGTGATAAAAATAATGAATAGGCGTATTAATAGACTATATTTGGGTCTTTTTGAACGGCTTTGAATGTGTGTGTCCCGCCCCTGTGACTGAAGCTCAATATCAGCGTCTGTCCGACTGTAAATACAACATCTCTGTCCTTCAGTTTCACTCATTCCCAGTAAAGATGACGACACACACACTGATCATCTGCTCTCTGCTGATGCTCCTCAACGGTGACTCTCACTTTCACTGCATTTAATACTTTACATTTACTTGTTTTAGCAAAGATTATTCATTTATTCTGGTGATTTTCTTGTTGTGTGTTTCAGAGTGTAGAGGACAGATCACCGTCACTCAGAGTCCCTCAATAACAGCAGAACAACCAGGAGGAACTGTCAATATCAAATGTAAAACCAGCACAGATGTGTACAGGAATAGTAATGGAGATTATTTATTCTGGTACTTACAGAAACCTGGAGAAGCTCCTAAACTCCTGATTTATTGGGCCAAAACCCTCCGGTCAGGAACTCCATCTAGATTCAGTGGCAGTGGATCTAACAGTGATTTCACTCTGACCATCAGTGGCGTCCAGACTGAAGATGCTGGACATTATTACTGTCAGAGTTATCATTACATCAACAGTGTAAATATGTTCACACAGTGATAAAGAGTCGTACAAAAACCTCCGTCAGTCAGAGTCACAGTGACTGAACTGAAACTGCAGCTGCTCAAACACTTTCTCACACACACACACACACACACACACACACACACACACACAATGTTTTACAAACAAGGTTCGGGAGGAGCACGTTCAAATAAATCATTCCAATCAACTCATCACCAAACAATTACATGTCTACCCTATCAGCGCAAGTGGAAACATATATATATTTTCTGTCAACTCACCTAACATTCCTTGACAGTTCCAGCATCCCTCCACCACCCCGACTCCTCACTCCTGGCTTATTTTCACAGTCAGGAATACGGGGGAGTACTCTGGGTTCGGGCCGCATACCGAGCCTGGAGCCCTCTCCTCGGACAGCACGCCAAACATGCATTAATCCTATCTGACTAATTTGTAAGTGTGAACTCGTGAAACACACACACACACACAAACACACACACAGTGAAGAAACGACTCAATATGATCGTATTGAACATCATTTTATTGAGATTCATCAGTTTTTGTAGCCTGGATGCCAGCCCGAACCCCGCCCACAACATTTTTTGGTCGGGAAGTTCGGTCTGGACTCGATCCATTGAGGAGTAATTATGATCAGCCAAAAAATGGTCGGACCAATCAAATTGCCAGGGCGGGCTTTATACGATGATGGACAGATAATCCATCCAATAACGTAATCATCACGTCCTCAAACGTATTTCTTTCAAAAATGCTTTTCGTGTTTGCATGCAAGTAGGCCTATTCTGCGAATCCTTAAGTTATTTTTGTAACACCGGCAAAGATCGTTAACACTCATTATTTTTTTCATACTTTTTCCAGAATGCATGCAGTTGAGTTCTGTTGATAACTATGCGTTGCTCAACATACGTCACTTACTGCGTTCCTCTGATTGGTTGTCGGTCTATCCAATTGAGTGCAGAGTTGTTGTTTTTCCTGGTTCGGTTAAGACACGCCTCATAATCAAAGCCCTATGGAGCAGTCTCAGACTCATGTTCTGACTAGAATATGAGTATGACGAAGTCAGGCTACAGTTTTTGGCCTTTTTGATTGTGATTTTTCAGAAGTCATATTTGTCTCATGTTTCCTAGTACATCCTTCATGTAGAAATTCAGTCACTTTTGATTTTCACTTCAGTGGATATTCTTCAATCCTTCACCACATTTTTTTAAATGTTCTGCATTTATAATTTCACATATTCTTCTTTCTAAACTGAATCACCAGCATCTTAAATATGTCCTGCTTGATCAGTTTATTCAGTTATTTAGTTTCCATAGATCTGAACACACATAATTAAAGTATTATATCTAACCAGAGGCCACAACCATTACCATAGAACTAATCTGACCAACTTAACTACTTCTAATGGTAACTTTGTCTAATTATGCCGTGGTTTCCCAAGTACACTTCATAAGAATAGTACTATACAATAATCAGAGGTTGAGGCTCACCCTGTTTAGATTGATCTAACAACACTGATGTTTTAAACAGAAAACCCATTATTAGCCTCTACAGTTCTCAGTATACATGACTAATGCTGATGTGTGAGTCGTATCTCTGAAACTTCAGTCGGCGTGCTCCTCTGCTCCACATATATAATGTCAGTCCGTCACTAACCTGAGCGTAGAAGTGTGCTGTTATACACTTAATGTAATCTATAGAGTTCATCATTTCAGAGTAAGTCAGAATAAATCCAAATGTAACAATTGATTATTAGTCAGGTAAATGCATCATGCCAATTACATAATCAATTCAAATATAATCAATACAGAACATAAAATGCTCAGCGATAAAGAGTAAAAGATGCATAGGCTTCCTGACATTAGAGAAATACATGATGAGTGTCTCGAGGACGTTCATCATCACGACCCGATCTTACAGAATCCCCCGAGTCTCTTGAGGGATTTTCCTTCAGTTCTCAGACCAAGACTAAACATCCCGATGTGGAGAATCAACTTACAATAGGAGTTTGCATTGACTAGAGTTATAGACACAGGGAGTTCACATCTCGTCGAGGAACAGGAGTTTGGATGAAGGACTCTGGGGAAAAGTGCACACACATTAAGCAAAGTGTGTGATGATCCTCATGTTCATAAACTGCAGGGATTTGGTGTAAAATTTGGGGATTAACAGTGATGTTTCAATCCAACTACGGTAAAAACAAATTCTCACAGCAGATATTCAGATTAATATACTAAACTTGGTCTTGTAGATGTATTCAGAACTGAATTGAATTATATAATTTCTAACAGTTTGGCTATTAGAAGATTGAAAAAAAAGACTGATTTTGACTCTGTTCTCACTTCAGTGATTGTGTTTTGTGTCTGTTATTGAGTGACTGTCTTCAGGGAAATGATGTGGAGTGTGTTTGCATATTGATCAGATCTTCAGTGTGTGAGAGTGTTTATAGTGCTGTGAGTTTAACACTTCATCACTGACACACACAACAATCTTCATCAACATGACCTTCATCATCATCTTCATCTGGACTCTCACAGCGTTTGCTCAAGGTTTGTGGAGCACAAGTTTGATATTAATTCATTTCTTCAAGTATATTGTCAAAGTTTTGAGTGTATTTTCTTGTTGTGTGTTTCAGAGTGTAGAGGACAGATCACCGTCACTCAGAGTCCCTCAATAACAGCAGAACAACCAGGAGGAACTGTCAATATCAAATGTAAAACCAGCAGTAATGTGTACAGATGGAGTGATGGGGATGAAGAGTTAGCCTGGTACTCACAGAAACCTGGAGAAGCTCCTAAACTCCTGATTTATCAAGCAAAATACCTCCAGTCAGGAACTCCATCTAGATTCAGTGGCAGTGGATCTAACAGTGATTTCACTCTGAGCATCAGTGGAGTCCAGACTGAAGATGCTGGACATTATTACTGTCAGAGTTATCATGAAACTGACAGTGGTGATGATGTGTTCACACAGTGATAAAGAGTCGTACAAAAACCTCCATCAGTCAGAGTCACAGTGACTGAACTGAAACTGCAGCTGCTCAAACACACACACACACACACACACACACACACACACACACACACACACACACACACACACACACACACACACACACACACTCACTATCTTTATGAGGACTCTTCATAGACATAATGGTTTTTATACTGTACAAACCGTATATTCTGTCCCCTTACACTAACCCTAACCCTAAACCTACCCATCACAGAAACCTTTCTGCATTTTTACATTTTTAAAAAAAACTCATTCTGTATGATTTATAAGCTTTTGTGCCCATGGGGACCTCTATTTAGGTCCCCACAGTGACACGAGTCCCCATGAGTCTGTGTGCATTCGGGTTTAAGTCCCCACCAGGATAGAAAAACATGTCCACACACACACACACACACACACACACACACTAAGAAAAGCAATATGATTTTATAATAAGCAATAATATAATAATATTATAATAATAATATAAAAGTTTGAGCTTTGTCAGTATATGACAGTTTTGATCATGATTTTTCAGAAGTCATTTTTCTCCTGTTATTTTCAGTCCTTTGTGAGGAAATTCAGTCGTTTGATCGTCACTTCGTGGATATTTTTCAATCTTTCACCATATTTTTGTTTTTCTGCATTTATGATTTATCCTCATTCTTCTGTCTAATCTGAATCACTGCATCATAAAGATGTTCTGTTGATCAGTTTACAGTTTTTTACAGTCGCTAGGACCCATTTTTCAATACTTAAGTCACTTTTTTAAGGAACTCTTCACACAGTTCTCCTAACCACTTTCAGCTCGGCACAGCAGTTCATTTCACATTCAAAATGCACTAAAACTACCAAATCACTTCATACATGTCTCAAATCAACACGTTCTTCCATAACACTAGAAAAGGTTGACAGCCAACAAACAATTGTCACCCACAAAACAATAACATAAAAAACACTAGAGTTGGGGTACTCGATCTCGGACTCGGACTCGAGTCCGGACTCGAGTCCAATTTTGAATGAACTCGGACTTGTCACAGACTCGGATGAATTTGTACTCGGACTTGAAACGGACTCGGACATTTTAGACTCGGAAAAATGTCCGAGTCGAGTCGAGTCCGGGCACTGGAGGACACAATATTATTCAAAAACGAAACGAAACTACTTGTGTTGTTTCCGCGTTGAGCATTGTAGCCAATCACAGACATGTATATTAAGCGCATGAACACAGTTGGCAAATCAGAGGCGTTTTAGTCAACATGCGGAGAATTCGCTCAAAATGTATGTTCAGAATCAGCACAAGCTTTATCCTTTCGCAAATCCCCTCATAATCAACAAAGTCTAGACGCTATATATACATGAGAGATTCACTGTGCAGTGCGGACAACTTCAGTGTTTATGACGAGAGTTTTAGGGAGAGTGCAGAACGCGGTAAGTAAGTGATGGCTTAAGGCTCGGTTATACTCCAGTTTGGGCGCGTACAAAAACAGCGACGGACAGCGCGGTCGCGGACTTGTGTTTATACTGTCTGCTGAGGTCCGCTGACTCCACTCAGTGAATTATTGCACATCTGGCTGTCTTTATGATCCTTTAATGATGGGTTGTAGAGTGACGGACTTCTTCGCACAGCCTCACTTTGAAATCGACGTCCATTTTTTTTTCACCCAGCACTTTCGCGGTTGTGATCTAGTAGTGGCCGCGCGTACTTTGACCGCGCGGTCACAAAAATTGAGAGGCACACGGACGTCCGCAAGGAACCTCCGGGCAGACCCTCCGATGACGATTTTTACGTCACGCGGACCCTTGCGGACCCTCGCGCAATTGCGGACGCGGAAAGTATAAAGCCTTGTTTATACTCGACGCGTCCGCACGAGCGCGAGTCTCCGCTGACTGCGCGCGCCCCTCTCCAAACGGACCAGGCGTTTATACTTGACGCGCTCGCCGTTGTGCTATTCTGTGAAACGACAGGGGGCGACTCGGAGTACTTCTCCTCTAAACCACCAGGAATCAGCAGTGAAGAAGTAGTTTGCCGTTTATTAGTAGTTTAATAATTGCCGATTCATAAAAGAGTAATAAATGCAGTAGGTTTATTGTAGCCTACTTTCACTGCATGTAAACTAAACAACTGCCTTATTGAAGAGTGTTTAAACCTTAATTTCATCAGCAGGGCTTACTTCTGTTATTGTATGCTTATTTTGTAAATGTAATTACTTTAGACAAGTGCAAACTGGGTGCTTAATGCAAATGTGTTCCTATTCACAAAATGAGAGGCTTTTATGGTCGCCCATCAATGCAAATGTATCTGTGTATAGAAGGATCATAAACATGCTGGTACAGACGTACCAGTTCGGCCTGATTCGGCTCGAAGTCGTTCATCTTCGGATGCGGCGCCGCGCGCGAAGTTACAAAAAGTGCCGTGCACACCGCCAGGCGAAATGGGGTCTTGCGCACCCAACGCGCACGACCGCCCACACCGCAATGACGTCATTTTTGCCGCGCGCGCTTCGCGCTCTTGCGGACGCGTCGAGTATAAACCAGGCTTTACACTAGCTTTAAAGGGAGCGCTATTGACAATCTAAATAATAGTTTTGTTTTTCGTGCTTCTAGAGGACCAGGGGTTACGTTCACACAGTAAATTATAAAGAGTGATAAATGCATATAAATGTGAGAGTGAATCCGCAAAATTTTAGTTCTGACCGATCTGACCATTTATAATGCAGACACCCGCCATTTTTGTCCGACAAACCAAACCAGTTAGTAGATTAAAGTCAGTGGACTTGAACTTGAAAAATGGTGTGTATTGATTTATTTTTGCAGTTCTGATTTTCATTCATGTTTAATTCGTGCTATAACTAGAAGAGAGTATCAGTATGTGCTGCTTGAACTGAGGCCTACACATTAAAGCACCACAAAACAGTTTGAATTTCATAATAATTATTTAAAAATAATAAAAAAAAAATATAAAAATTTAAAATAATTTAACTTTTATTTCATACCATAAGTAGGCTGCTCTGTCTTGTATGTTGGCGCATTGTCAGTGTCCTCTTTGCTCCGCAATATATTTTTCACTGTGTGAGAACATGTGAAGTGAGAGCGGAATGGCTTATCGGACGTAGCAACAATAACTAAGAGGGGCGGGTCTTTGTGAAAGGTCAATTTCAAATCATTTAAATCTTTGTGGACTCGGCCGGACTCGACTCGGACTCGGATGTTAAGGACTCGGACTCAAGTCCGACTCGGCCCTCTTTGGACTCGGACTTGGACTCGGACTCGATTGTTAAGGACTTGGACTTGACTCGTACTCGACAAAGGTGGACTCGGACCCAACTCTAAAAAACACTAACAACAGGTAACTTTATACAATGTTTTCCTATGTTAATACTTTCTTTCTTCTACCTCTCTACTGTTTAGAATTCACTGCAATCCTAGAATGAATCAGACATCATGCAGTTATTATATTTTATGTTTTTGGAGTAATTCCAAAGTACAAAAAATTGTATACACACCATCCACCGATACAGATACAATAGGAATCAGCTGTGGTTGGTCCAATTGTTTTTATGCCATTTAATTTTTAGATTCTAAATATATTTCATTACAATATTACTGTAGAAATGTTGCAAATTGCTGTCTTATTCAGTTTTGTATTATGTCATTGTTTTGAACATAAGTTTAAGAGTTTTGAAATCAGTGTGTAAGCATGTGCAGATCGGCCTGTAAGTACACAGAGTTTTAGCGGTTGTTGTGTCGAAGTGAGAAAAGAATTAATGTAATTTGAAAGATGTAGTCATTGAATGCATTTTGTGCCAAAGCAATGATAAATGATCCACAGTTTATCCACATATACTTCTGTTGTGCTCACTGTGTGAAGAGTTTTGAAAAAGTGACCTAATTATTGAGAAATGTGTCCTAGTGACTGTAAAAAACTGTAATAAGTCTATTGATTTTTAAGTTCATCCTTCATATATTACAGTTTTTACCAACTGCTTACACACGTTTTCAAAACTATGTCTCCTTTTTTCAAAACTCTACACACAATTCTCAAAACTGCACACACAAAATGCAAAATGCCTCACATCTCCTTCAAAATGCAACACTGCATTCATCATAAACACATGTCAGAATGAAGCATTTGCATCAAATGGCAAACACTTCTTTCATAATAATACATTTTTGGATATACCTGTTACAGTCTTGTTTATTTTTGTCATGTTTCTGGTTTGTGGTTCTCTGTCTTTGATTTGTTCATTCAGTTTGTACCTTGTTTATTGTATTCTGTTATCCCTAGTCTTGGCAATCATTAGGTCCCTTGGTTCAGGTGTGTTGTCCCGTTAGTTTGTATGCCGCTCGTTGTTCTGATTTGCCCCAGCTGTGTCTTGTTCCCTGATCCCCTCTGTGTATTTAAATCCTGTCTGCTCTTTTGTTCATGGTAAGTTATTGAATGTTTGAATGTATTATGCCCCGTTTCCACTGAGCGGTACGGTACGGTACAGTTCGGTACGGTACGCAATTATTTGCGTTTCCACTGTCAAAAGTTGTGAATGGTACCAAAAAGCCGAACCGTACCGTACCACTTTTTGGGTACCCTTCCGTTGGGGTACCTAGCACAGTGGTACGGTACTAAAGGGTGGAGCTAGACTCACTGCAGAACGTTGATTGGTTGACAGAGTATCGTCACTTGCACGTGCTACAAGGGGAATGACAACATAAGAAGCGCCATTTTTTAATATACAGTTGGAATAAAATACTACGGTTATTCTTTCACGAAATCTAGTTTTAAGAGTTTTTCAGGCGAGAATGTAGTTGTTTAAAGCTCAAATCTGTGGTTTATTTATAATGATGTATGATAATTTGATCCATTCCCGGCGATCACCGGGTGCTCGGCGCTCATGTTCCCCGGCCGGAACAGCCTTTCCTCGGCTGGTCGTTCTGAGGTATGCCGCTGACTCTGTAGCAGCTAGTGGTAATTCGTCTTGTGTATATCTAAGGGTGATCTTTGGTCTCGTGAATCGATAATTCGTTCCCTGGCCAATCGTTTTGGCTGAGGACTAAGTTAAGTTTCATATAATTTAGGCTATTTAACTTTTCCGTTGTAACGTTAACGTTAGACTAGCGCTGAATTTGTATTTTGACTGAATTGTTTGCTTTATATCTTATTGTACAGCTTCTTGTAACGTTACCTTCTACTTATACTTTTATAATGGCTATTATTAATAAAACTGAAATTTAACACAAAGAGATAGGTTTGAATTTTGTCATTATTTATTTTATTACAAGATTATCACTGTAATGTTGTTTATTGCAGCATTTGTACGAATGCATATTGTCTGGAATATGTTTAATATTTTTTTAAATTTACACGAAAAGATGCAGGGTTGTGTTTTATATTTCGTTTTGTTATAAATAGGCTAACGTTATCAGTGTTGGGAACGTTACTTTAAAAAAGTAATTAGTTATAGTTACTCACTACTTGTTCCAAAAAGTAACTGAGTTAGTAACTCAATTACTCTATAATAAAAGTAACTCGTTACCAGGGAAAGTAACTATTTGCGTTACTGTTAAAAAGAAAGTTGCTATTATGTCAAAGAATTTTTTTTTTTTTTTTTTGCAGTTTTCACAAGTCAGTTGAAATGAGTAAAACATGACAGGTGTTTGTACATAACTTTCTATATTTATTGCACGTCGACAGACAACAAGAGGTTTATCCTGCACTTCACTTCACTGCACTTATTAACCCAGCTCCTCACTAGCTGTGTGAGCCAGGGGTGCGTTCGGATTACACAGTTTATTCAATCAAGGCTAGTAACACATAGGCGTCATTTTGAAACAAATAAATAAAACATCTCCAGTTAACTAGCAGAGCATTAATTTAGTTCGCTATTAAATAAGAGATCTAGCATTAAATTGTTTTGGTTTTGAACTCAAGCTGAGCGCTCGTTGCCGCGGCTGCATAGTTGTTCTCTTGTGGTGCGCGCGCCGCACGCAGTCTTCACTCGGATGCGCGCTCTTCAATCTATCGCCGTTGTGGAGACTTTCTATTCATTCCGGTGAAATCACAAAATAAAAAGCACACAAACGTTTCCCTGCTTGATATGGACTGTAAACACTGATGAACATATTCGGTTTTGATACGGGAGAAAAAAAAAACCTATACTAGTGTGGATTAGAACCCATCACCTCTGACACGCTTGGCAAACAATCTACCACTAAACCACTACGGATCGATGGATTTATTTACGGGTTGAGCAGAGAGGGTGCACAGTTTGACAAGTTTGTACCCAGCACTTCTGAAAATGCACTTCCGAATGCGTCCCCAGCACATTGCAAACCAAACTGACACCCGTGGGATCGCATTTAACGTCCAGTAACGTTAACGGCGTTGTAACGACGGGAAAAGTAATTAATTAGATTACCCCATTACTGAAAAAATAACGTCGTTACCTAACGCCGTTATTTTAAACGGCGTTATTCCAAACACTGAACGTTATACATGCAGTGAATAATATAATCAGGTCTATACATTGCCGAACCACACTTGTGTGCCTATAATGTTTAAAATGTATTTAAATGAAAACGAAAAGAGGCAGAGTGGTGTTTTATAACATATTTCGTTTTATTGTTGCCTAAAATAACATGCAGAGCGAGCCGAGTGACGCTTTCAGAACGCGCTGTTCAATTTAGAGAATTACCGGACTCGCGTCCTCGGGACTCCTTCTGCTGAGAACTTTGCGTACTTGGTATTGAAAAATGTCTAATGTCGGCAACTTCTTATGATAAACATGCCGAGAAGCAGGGACAAGTTCTGCTGTATGCCATCCATTTGTGTTTACTTTCTTGGTGTCGCTTTCTTCTTCGCGCGAAAATGACGTTGATCGCTTATTTCCAGCAAACGCCACGCCTATCAAGTAGGGTACTGTTGGCAGTGGAAACGCTAGCCGGATCATGGTTTACTGAACCGACCCGACCCGACCCGAACCGTACTGTACCGTACCGTACTGCTCAGTGGAAACTAGCCATAAGTGATTGTATGAATGTATCTACGTACCACGAGAGTCCTGTGTCTTGCCTGTTCTGTGTTACCTAAGTATTATTAAAGTCTACTAACGTTACTGCATTTAGATCCGACTACCGCCTTTGCTTCCACGCAAATCGTAACAATACCATGTAAACACTGCTGTTCTAAATCTAAAGCTCTTTGGTCTTTCATAGGCTTATATCTACATTTCAATACAATGTTCTACAGTGAAAGTAATCTGCTGGTAACAAGTACACCGGAAACACCAATGCAATGTAGAAACAGAAAATATTTATTAGGCCAAACATTACTGTTGTATACATTAGCATACAACAAAACTATAAACATTTACGTAAGCAATTAGTGTTTGCACATGTGAGGAGTGTGTCTGTGTGATCTGGTGAATTAGTGTAACATTTTGATTGGTTGTGTTTGGAAAAGGAAAGCAACTCACTTCCTGATAGATCTTTGTGTTTTAGGTAGAGAATTGTGTGTAGTGTTTTGAAAAAAGTGTTTTATGCAATTGAAAACATTGGCATGTAGTTTTGCACTTTGAGCGAGAGGTTTCAAAAATCGTGTGACATGAAAAGATTTTGTGTGTAAGCAGTTTGGTAAAAACTGCAACAAAATCATAAAACACAACCTTCAATTTCAGAGCAGATGAAAATTTATATCATTTAAATTAATATCTTTACATAGAATTGTAAAATTAAAGACCAGATTACCACCAGGTATAGTCCAACCACCATCAAAAAATATAATGTATTTTATATTTATTGTGTAATTTAACAGTGCTGTATATAACAGCTTTTTCAAACATTTGATCAATTTCAACATTTCTCTAAACATTTCATACTGATGTTTTTTTTTTTTGTGTGTGCAATTTAACACATCCATGTACAGTTGAAATGTATTTATAGTTTGTTTTTTTTATATTAAAGATTACAGTTTGTTTATACACGTGTGAATATAGTGTGGGTTGTGATGAGCCAACTTGTAACTCATAAAGATGAAATCTTATTAACAAACTGACTAATGAATCCATAAGCAGAAGTGAAACTGTTCTAGTTCAGAGCGTTTCAGTTGAAAATCTCATTTGCATTGTCAGGTTTAGTGATTGTGACGGTCTCAGAATAGAGCAGCTCGTCTCCAGTGACCATGTTCAAACCCCAAGAGCTTCATTTGACATTTACTGCTGAATGCAGCTGTTCTCAACTATTACAATCAATCAAAAGCAGCTGAAACTTTAGTGCAGGACTTTGAAGCAACGACACACTGATCAATGATGCAGTTACACACACATGTAAGCTTGCGTTCAGATGAAGCTTTATTGAATGAACAGCAATGGCAGCACATTGACAGACTGCTTCAGTATTGAGCTGTAAATCACGTGACGCTCAGATACGCTGGTCTTCACTGGAGAAACATCAGCACTCGGAGCTCTTGAGGAACGAGGCGTCGTGAGCAGATCCGGCATGTGTTCCTCTGCAGACCAAGCGCTCTCTGCCTTCCCAGCGTGCTTTGCTGAGGCTCAGGACGCTGCTGCGACTGTAGAGACCGTCCCGCTCGCTCTCTGCGCTGGTCTGAACCCCCTCGGTGACCTCTGACCCGTCCAGCGTCCAGCTCACCGTCGCCCCCTGTGGAGAGTAAGAGCTGAGCAGGCAGAGCAGAGCGGAGGAGTCTCCAGAGACCAGCAGAGACACGGAGGGAGACACGGAGGGACCGGCTGAAACACCACACACACACACACACCACACACACACACCACACACACACACGCACACCACACACACACACCACACCACACCACACACACACACACCCACACACACACACACACACACACCACACACACACACACACACACACACACACACATTAATGGAGGAATTACCATAATTTCACTTTAAATATACAAGTTATATTTTTAATGATCCCCAGAATGAGTTTGAAAAACATTGTCCAAGTAAATTTATGGTAATATTTTGATGTCGTTATAAGATCTAGAAAACAATTTTAAATGATCATTTCAATATTAATTTGTGTATTTCAAATTTAATTGTGTGAAAATATTCTGATATTCAGACATTCACGATCATAAATATCAGCAAGTTTAATACTTTAAATTATTCATTTTTAAAATGCTCTTCAACAAAAGTTTCTTTTTGCCTGATGAAAATTATAAGAATTATATTTATTTTGTCTGCATTATACAAGTTTATTTCATGCATTTAAAAAAGCCCTTAATAGTTAAATTTACCAAGAATTTATGTAAAATAAAAAATGACATTTAAACAATATGAATTATACCATTTAAATTAATAATGAAATAAATGAAAAAAATATACTCATTTGATTTTTCTCAGAATTAATTTACAGAACATTTTAATCTCAATCTAATTATTATTAACTGATTTTAAAGAACGTCTCTGTCCGAGTGCAATTTTAAAATATTATTTCAATATTATATGTGTGTTTGGAAAATAATCATTATTTAGGACACTTCCTCATAAACAGAAATATAATTAAACTTAGTTTATATCATTCATTTTAACACGTTTATCAACTAAATTTATTTTTGTCTGTTGATAACACTGATGAAATCTATTTTGTCTATATTATCCAACTTTTGTGTAAAATTAAATATATTAAAAAACATGGAATATCACCAAATATGACATATTCATAATATAGCAGACACAATTTTATAATTAAATGCATGCAATTATTCCGTAAAACACAAGAAAATGTGACAATAAATACGTTTTGAAATGTTAAAGCTTTTCAATAATATGTTTTTGTAATAACCTTTTAAAAGCACACACATTATATGTATTAGATAATAAAAAGATAATAATTTAAGAAAGACTTACAGGTTTTGATCGTCAGTTCAGTTCCTCCACCGAAAGTCCACCACAGTGTTTCATTCTAGTGAAAGCGTCGTACAAAAACCTCCGTCACACTCACATGAACACACACACACACACACACACACACACACACACACACTCCAGCAGAGAAAGAGACGAACACACACACAGTGTGTGTCTGATATGAGACTCAACAGCATCTCATCGTCTCTAAATGTCTCTTAATGCATGAAAACTATTAAATCTAAATTAATAATATAATCAGAAAGACTCTGATCATTACACATATTAACTGAGAGTTTCTAAATGATCGTGTGTTTCTCAAAGCATTTGAATAAGTGTTGATGACCTCTGACCTCTGGAATGACCTTTGCCCTCTCATGGAGTTCACAGTGAAATACTCGTTTCTTTTAGTGTTGAAACTCTGTCACTCGATTCATCAGAAAGTCTGAACTCTGAACCAGAATAAAGAAGAAATGATTTGTAAACTTGTAAAGAAGTGAAAACACACTCATTGATCATGAGAATAAAACACATTAAAGGCCATAAACTGGATCAGTTTCGTCTGCATGTGTTCATTCTCATGTGTGTTTTCCTCCAGCTGGTTTTTGCTCAGAGAGTCACTTTGCATCGGCACGTGTTTCAGCTCTCCGAGTGTTTATAGCCTTCAGACTCACACACTTTATAACACACGGCTGTTTACCACGGTACAAACCCATCAAACACCATGAATCTCTTCAGCGGCTTCATCTGGATTCTGACAGCTTTTATTCCAGGTAACAGAAGTCAAAGCTTGTCGTTTCTGAGTCTTTAATGTTCATTTCATTTGATCAAACTCATATAATGTTGTTGTCAACAGCATCCAGAGGAATCACTGTGACTCAGCCTGAAGTTGTGTCTGTTTCTGAAGGACAAAACACAGATATAAACTGTAAAACTGATACTGGGATATATGGCTGGGGTTTAGCTTGGTATCAGCAGAAACACGGAGAAGCTCCTAAACTCATCATTTATGATGTAAATGATCGCTATGGTGGGATTTCAAGTCGATTCAGTGGGAAAGGAGGATCTGGAGGAACAGATTTCACTCTGACCATCAGTGGAGTCCAGACTGAAGATGCTGGACATTATTACTGTATGAGTCGTCACTATATCAACAGTAAATATGTGTTCACACAGTGATAAAGAGTCGTACAAAAACCTCCGTCAGTCAGAGTCACAGTGACTGAACTGAAACTGCAGCTGCTCAAAGGAGGATCTGAACTAAAACCATCTAAATTAATCTCTTTATTAGATTATAGAGGTCAGAAATGAAATAATACATTGAGAGAAACAACTAGACAAAGTCCACCAGTGTCCCTGCCCTTACGGGACAATAATATATGGGAATATACTGCAAAATATAATGTGATATATTACATAATACATTTCCATATATGGGAAACTATTGCTTATATTTTTCAATATACTGCAAAATATGCATTGACAATGGCTATATATTAATACATATAAAATATGATTAATTATTATATGTTCATACATGCACGCGCGCGCACACACACACACACACACACACAGTGAATGAGTTACAACAGATTTCTAGTTCAGTATTGCTGAATATAAAATTGCATACATTATGGTATATTAATAACTATATATTGTCACATATTTTCAATATATGAAAAGTCACAATTCCTTATGTATTCAATATGTTGATATATTACCCCAATATATTATCCTGTATATTTTCAAATATACTGTTAAACCATTTAATATACTGATCATTCATATATGGGAAATATATTTTCTTTTCACAAGGCCAAGGGTGCCAGAGACTCAGTGGTTTTTGTTTAAAAAAAAATCGGTAATGCTTTAGATTACAGCCCGGAAAGTACTGTGTAATTAAGAGGAATTTACAGTGTAACTTTCTGTAATTATAGTGTACCTATAAAGTACTTTCATGTAAGTATAAGGGAACAATATTTTAAGTTTGGGGAATAAAGGGGTAACAACCAGGAGAATTAAAAAAATATTTATACTGTAAGAAGTATTATAGAACTAAGAGGTACTTATTCTACTTTTGTGATACAAAAATCTTACATTTGGGAGCAATTTAGCGAGAACATACACTGTGTACCTTTTTGAAATAATTGTGTACCAATACAAACTGTTTACCTCTTTTAAAAATGACAGGGTACATATCAGTGCATTTAGCTATACCATTTTTTAAATTGTATTTCTTTTTTTGATAGCAAAAGTGCAGATGTTTAAGTTTGGCCTAGCATGTTTCAAGGCAAGAAAAGCTAAGACTATTGCAATTTTTTTAAATACTGTGGAATATATCTTGTTTGATGTGGTTACAGGGTAAGTGGTGCTTGTATAATAAATAAAGGTTTCCGAGTCAGTGGTATAAGATTGTGTGTATGCATTTTTATTGTACTTACCCAGTAACTACATGGAACAAGAGGATAACAAGCACCACTTTAATTACAGCCGCAATGTCACACTTACCAGTAACTACATGGAACAAGAGTGTAACAAGCACCACTACATGAACAAGCTATCTTTCCCAATATTTAAGCTAAAGTTGCAATAGTTTTCGTTTTCAGTGCATTTTTGTTAAAAAGATTACTTTATAAATGCATAGATATGTACCTTGTAATTTTGAAAAAGGCTATACAGTATGTACTGGTTCACCATTATTTCAGAAAGGTGCGCAGTGTATATGTTCTCGCTGAATTGCTCCCAAATGTAAGATTGTTGTATCACAATAGTAGAATAAGTATTCTATAATACTTACAGTATAATTATGTTTTTAATTCTCCTGGTTGTTACCCCTTTATTCCCTAAACTAAAATATTGTTCCCTTATACTTATATTGTAAGTACGTTATAGGTACACTATAATTACCGAAGGTTACACTGTAAAATCGCTTTAATTACGCAGTACTTTCCGGGCTGTAATCTAAAGCGTTACCAAAAAATCATATTCATAATCTCTTTAAGGAGAATAAAAATATGGTGGAATCCGACCGACCGACTGACTGATCTCAGCACAGCTCTGAGATTTTGTGCTCTTATAGATCAGTGATATGATTGAGATGTAAGTCGTCCGCCATATTGGATCTGTCAAATACAGTCGAGAGCAAGTTAAAGGATTAGTTCACTTTTTAAAATAGGACTTTACTGGTAGCCAAAACGTCCAAGGTCCAAATGACAGTTTCAGTGCAGCTTCAAATGACTTTAAACGACAACAGACGATGAATAAGGGTCTTATCTAGCATAACCATCGGTTATTTCTAAAAGAAATAAAAAAAGTTTAAGTTTTATAAGCACAAATGCTCGGCTTGATCTGTTCTGTGATGCGCGTTCGTCACTCTCCTGTTCGAACTCGTTCATCAAAATGAACGTCAACAAATCTTTTTTCGAGTCATTTCATTCATTCAACGAACAAAATGAACGAAATGACTCGAAAAAAAGATTCGTTCATTGATGAACGAGTTCGAACAGGAGAGTGACGACCGCGCATCACAGAACAGAGCGAGGCATAAAACTTTGTTTTTTATTTATTTATTTTAGAAATGAGCGATGGTTTCGCTAGATAAGACCCTTATGCATCGTCTGGTGTCGTTTAAAGCCCTTTGAAGCTGCACTGAAACTGTCATTTGGACCTTGGACGGTTTGGCTACCAGTAAAGTCCATTATATGGAGAAAAATCCTAGAATGTTTTCATCAAAAACCTTCATTTCTTTTCGACTGAATAAAGAAAGACATGGACATCTTGGATGACATGGGGGTGAGTAAATTATCAGCAAAAGTTTTTTAAAAAGTGAACTAATCCTTTAACTGTAGACTGAATCTGCAAACTTTAATAAAGTTTCATGAGAACTAGTGAATATAATCACTGCGGGACATGATTAAAAAGCAAAGTTCCATTAGTTGCTTTTATTTGAGACTCAACATGTGGATCAAGATCTGGTTATACTGTAAAAAAGAACAACAATACTGACAAAATACAAGTATAAAATCATCAAACACTGATCAATAGCATTATAAACTACAGACAGGTTCTGCTCCTTATCAATCACTCAGTATTAACTTACACTCGATACACACACACACACACACACACACACACTCCTCTATGAACACACACACTCCTCTATGAACACACACACTGCTCTATGAACACACACACTCCTCTATGAACACACACACTCCTCTATGAACACACACACTGCTCTATGAACACACACACTCCTCTATGAAACACACACACTCCTCTATGAACACACACAGTCCTCTATGAACACACACACTCCTCTATGAACACACACAGTCCTCTATGAACACACACTGCTCTATGAACACACACACTCCTCTATGAACACACACACTCTGCTCTATGAACACACACACTCCTCTATGAACACACACACTGCTCTATGAACACACACACTCCTCTATGAACACACACAGTCCTCTATGAACACACACACTCCTCTATGAACACACACAGTCCACTATGAACACACACACTCCTCTATGAACACACACACTCCTCTATGAACACACACACAGTCCTCTTTGAACACACACACTCCTCTATGAACACACACACAGTCCTCTATGAACACACACACACACTCCTCTATGAACACACACACTCCTCTATGAACACACACAATCCTCTATGAACACACACACACTCCTCTATGAACACACACACTCCTCTATGAACACACACTCTGCTCTATGAACACACACAGTCCTCTATGAACACACACAGTCCTCTATGAACACACACAGTCCTCTATGAACACACACACTCCTCTATGAACACACACTCTGCTCTATGAACACACACAGTCCTCTATGTACACACACTCTGCTCTATGAACACACACAGTCCTCTATGAACACACACAGTCCTCTATGAACACACACAGTCCTCTATGAACACACACACTCCTCTATGAACACACACTCTGCTCTATGAACACACACAGTCCTCTATGAACACACACTCTCCTCTATGAACACACACAGTCCTCTATGAACACACACAGTCCTCTATGAACACACACAGTCCTCTATGAACACACACACTCCTCTATGAACACACACTCTGCTCTATGAACACACACAGTCCTCTATGTACACACACTCTGCTCTATGAACACACACAGTCCTCTATGAACACACACAGTCCTCTATGAACACACACACTCCTCTATGAACACACACTCTGCTCTATGAACACACACACTCCTCTATGAACACACACACTGCTCTATGAACACACACACTCCTCTATGAACACACACAGTCCTCTATGAACACACACACTCCTCTATGAGCACACACAGTCCTCTATGAACACACACACTCCTCTATGAACACACACACTCCTCTATGAACACACACCAGTCTGATGATCCAGCAGTTCATCGCTCAAAGAAGAGAAGAATAATCAAGAATAATCATTGACCTCTACTGCTCGTTCCCTTCATAACAACATTATTCACATGTATGACTATCTATGTCACAGTCATCGTCTGCACCAGTCGGTCTTCGTCATCTTCACTACACTTCCCAGAATCCCTCTTGTCTCCACACCTGAACTCACTCCCTCAATCATCATTGTTCATCGTCATCATCATCTGTGTCACATGTCCTCACCTCATTAGTCTTCGTTTTTATCTGTATTAAGTTATCTCTGTTTCTGTCTGTCCTTGTCAGTTCTCGTCTATGTCTAGTTTGTGTTACTGTTAGTGTTATCTGCCTGTTTGTACTAATCTTGGAGTTATATTTAGTAAATAAGTTTATCTTGGATCTTCAGCCTGTTTGCCTTGTCTTCATCCAACACCACAGCGTGACAATCTATATCTGCAATAGACATTAGCTCATATTTTCACAGCATTTATTACAGTTTTTCTCGATTGCTTAAACACATTTCTTGAAACTATACCTCGTATTCTCAAAACAGTAAACACAAATCCATAACGTCTCACCCAATTCCCCAAACATCCTATTTTCGGGTCAAAATGAAGCTCTACACTCAAAACCGTTCACTCTCGCTGAAAAACCAAACTTTGCCCTCAGACAGGACACACAAGCCCTCAAAATCACACACACTACAACATAGTCTAACACTGGCGCAATAAATTCAAAACAACATTTCCAAAACTGGTAAGTTATGTTGCTTGTGGTTCTCCCCTTCACAAACCTTTTCACATGATGAACAGACATAACCAATGGATTTGTACTCTTTTTTTTACTCTCTCCTCTAAAAAATGTTTTATATTTACTTACGTAAAATGTGTGTGACCATCATATGACAGTAAAAGAGCACACACAAACCTATGGAGTTGTATTGCACACTCTGCAGCCACTCTGTGTGACTGTACAACTGCTGGCCTTTTCCTGCAAGAAAATAAACCTCATCAAAGACTATTGGAAATGTTTGTCTCTTATTCAGTGATAGAATTTTCTTTGCCACCACACCTCCCTAAAGGTTCTGATGATGGAGGCGACGGTGAAGCACTCAAATCTGGCCTGACTTGTAGCCCGGCCCTCCTCAGTCATACCATTAGCCGCGTTTCCACTGCCGGGCCAGGGCCGAGCCGGCTGGTGCGTGCCAGGGCCAGTCGCGTTTCCACTGTCACTTCCGGGGCTTGATCGGGGCTTCCTCGGGGCCAACGGCCAGGATTTCTGGCCCGTCGAATACCTTGGGTCAAAGCGGGCCAGCTCGGGCTGGAGGCGTGCTCAAGGTAAAAGGCGGAGTTTATCGGTGTTATGGAACGTTATGATCTGAAGCAAGATGCACATTTCACTGTTTTATATTGCGACAAATAATCGCTGCTCGAAATGGAGAATCGCCTGTACTGGTCTGTGGAAGATACCAAGCTCTTCTGAGCATTTGGGCAGAAGAATGACGGCGTGTGAAGAAACGAGGACGTTATAAAATGCATCGATGCTGAACTTTCTAAGCTAAGCATTCAGCGAGCAACGCTTCAAGATTAGGAAAAAATAAACAAGTCGCGGGCGCAGTATATTGTACAAGGCAATTAAAACGCACAATGGACAAAGCGAAGCTCAGAGAAGGGACTTTCCATGGTTCGACTTGATGTACGGTGACCCAGCACCGTCCACTCGCGAGACAATCGGGACACTATTGCAGCCACGGCCGGTGAGTTAATATACACGCTATCTTCCTATTATAAATAAATTCATAATACCCGCTGAAATGGTTTGGGTTGTATTGTATGACGTTTGATCCAAGGCGTTGTGGGGCGGGGTTTAGGGCAGCGCTGCAGGGCTACTCGCCCGCCAGTGGAAACGCGAGCCCGGTGCTTGAGGCCCGAGGCCAGTGGCTCGGCTCGGCTCGCTGTTAGCTCTGGCCCGGCAGTGGAAACGCGGCTATTGACAAAGACATGGTCAACTAAAGTGGCTTGAATTTCATCCGAGACTGCTTGTCTTCTTGTCCTTGTCCTTCCCCTTCTCCTTGCCCTTCCTCCTCCTCCTCCACCTCTTCCTTCATGTCTTTCTGGGTCCATTGTTACAAAACTCAAACTGATTCGGGCCCTTATTTCTATTGAAAGATCTGATTGATGTGTGTTAAATTTTGACTCTTAGTGTTTTCCCCTGGGTAATTGTGTGCTAACTGAGCTGAAGCTGTGCTGACTTGAGTGAACAATATTGAATACAAGTGCTTTCTAAATGACCACATGGTCTAGACAATGAGAAATGAAGGGATTTGTGTGTAGAGTTTTGCAGTGACAGTTCAACAATTCTGACTCATGTGTCAAAACAGGGAATAGTGTTTATAGTTTAGTGAATTGGGTGTGCTTTTTGATAAATGGCATTATGGTTTTGAAATTTTAGTTCAAAAGCCTGGTTATAGAGTTTAAGCAATCGTATCTATGGGCATCTATATTACATGAGAGTGTGTCCTCTGTCTTCAGGGAAATGATGTGGAGTGTGTTTGCATATTGATCAGATCTTCAGTGTGTGTGAGTGTTTATAGTGCTGTGAGTTTAACACTTCATCACTGACACACACAACAATCTTCATCAACATGACCTTCATCATCATCTTCATCTGGACTCTCACAGCGTTTGCTCAAGGTTTGTGGAGCACAAGTTTGATATTAATTCATTTCTTCAAGTATATTGTCAAAGTTTTGAGTGTATTTTCTTGTTGTGTGTTTCAGAGTGTAGAGGACAGATCACCGTCACTCAGAGTCCCTCAATAACAGCAGAACAACCAGGAGGAACTGTCAATATCAAATGTAAAACCAGCAGTGATGTGTACAGGGATAGTGATGGGGATGAATATTTAGCCTGGTACTTACAGAAACCTGGAGAAGCTCCTAAACTCCTGATTTATTGTGTAAAATACCTCGAGTCAGGAACTCCATCTAGATTCAGTGGCAGTGGATCTAACAGTGATTTCACTCTGACCATCAGTGGAGTCCAGACTGAAGATGCTGGACATTATTACTGTCAGAGTTTCCATTGCAGAACAGATTCTGATGGTGATTGTGTGGGTGATCTAGTGTTCACACAGTGATAAAGAGTCGTACAAAAACCTCCGTCAGTCAGAGTCACAGTGACTGAACTGAAACTGCAGCTGCTAAAACACACACACACACACACACACACACACACACACACACACACACACACACACACACACACACACACACACACATACAGACAGAGAGAGAAACACAAATATAAACTCAATATCAATTTTGTTGCACTTTATTAATATTACTGAAGTATGACGTTTTTTCAGATAATTGTTGGTTTATCTATTGTCATATGGTTGTTCATGTATTTTTATAAAGCATGTTTATTTTTCCTTCTTAATCATACAGTCATACTGTAAAGTGAATCATAAACATGTTGTTGCTTGAATAGTTTATTGATCATCTTCCATAAAGCCTGTTTAGATCATCATGTAAAGAGTCACAGATGAACTGATCAGAGCAGAATGACAGTGAAAGAGAGAAACCTTATTTAACACGATCAGACGCTCCGCCGTCCCACAGTCAGTCTCTGTAACATTCACTGTTTCTGGATCATTGATTATTAATCCTGCGATGCGTCTGATTCTCACACGAGCAGAAGACAGATCTCTCACAACACTTCAGTCTCCAGCAAACACACTTACAACATTCATAAACATGTTATTGCTCGGACACTGAAATAAAGCACTTCGTTGTGTGGAAACTTCACTGTTATTTTTACAAGATGAAATACTGATGTTTATTTGGGCAGGACAACATTTAAGGGGTTTTAGGATATAGCTGATTTTCTTTTATTTGAATATGAGACTTTGAATCAGATCACGATTTACTCAAAGATTTACACTTTAGTCACACATGTATGAAGAGTCTCATTACGTTATATATGTCATAAGTTCATATAAAACTACCACTCAAACTTCATAACTGTCTCATCCCTCCATCAGCAGAAGTGAAACTGTTCCAGTTCAGAGCGTTGAACCAGTAAAAGAATGAAACTGTGAGTTTGAGGTGAAAATCTCATTTGCATTGTCAGGTTTAGTGATTGTGATGGTCTCAGAATAGAGAAGCTCGTCTCCAGTGACCATGTTCAAACCCCAAGAGCTTCATTTGACATTTAGGGGAGACTCATATCCCCTCACAGGAGAAGTGCATATTACTGTGATCAACATTGTACAGTTTATAATAATAATAATTCGTTACATTCATATAGCGCTTTATCTGGGACCTCAAAGCGCTTTACAACGAAGGGGGGAATCTCCTCAACCACCACCAATGTGAAGCATCCACTTGGATGATGCGACGGCAGCCATATTGCGCCTGTACGCCCACCACACACCAGCTTACTGGTGGAGAGGAGACAGGGATGAAGCCAATCAGTATATGGGGATGATTAGGAGGCCCTGATGAAAAGAGGCTAATGGGCAAATTTGGCCAGGGTGCCTGGGTTACACCCCTACTCTTTCGAAAGACATCCTGGGATTTTTTTGTGACCACAGAGAGTCAGGGCCTCGGTTTAACGTCTCATCCGAAGGACGGTGCTCTTTGACAGTATAGTGTCCCCATCACTATACTGGGGCGTTAGGACCCACGCAGACCACAGGGATAGCGCCCCCTGCTGGCCTCACTAACACCTCTTCCAGCAGCAACCTGGTTTTCCCAGGAGTCTCCCATCCAGGTACTAACCAGGCTCAGCCCCGCTTAGCTTCAGTGGGGAACCAGTCTTGGGCTACAGGGTGATATGGCTGAAACATTTTATGACCATTTTATGACCAAAAAACAATTTTCAGGAGGAAAAGTAAAAAAATTTATTAAGATAATTTTGCCGAACAATCATTGTATTGTAGATGCATTTGACTTGCATAATCTAAAGTAGCTTTTTCTCTAGTTTAATGTGATGCTTTGCTAACTTCAAACCCACATGCTAAAACAGTTAGCTATTAAGGCTGTTTGGGTGAGGATAGTTTTAACAGTTCGTTAAAAATGTCACCAACCGCTTCTGATGATTCCAGTTATCAATCACGCCCTGTTCAGACAAAATCATGTGAGTTTTTGTTGTGCACTGAGGGATTTCTGTGGTGAATATGTTTCCATCATAGTTTATGTGCATGTCTTCTAATCAGATAAAAAATATTATCACCTTTTTAGAATTTATGTGCATCTCTGCATTTCCATCCGACATTTTTTTTTATGTGATAGCCTATCCTAAAATTCACAAAATGTACTAAACTGTTGTGTCACAGGAATTGAGTACACACACATAATTACAAACACAAACACACACAGGAGTTGTTTTGGTGCTAAATATTAAGTCCTTAAGAAAAAACAATACGTTTTTTCTTGCTTAAAATCATTGACTTTATTCAAAACTGATTATTCTTTGTTACATTTAGATTGTGTGGATCTTATTTCAGTAAATTAGCTCTCATACATCTATCGCCAGCCTGCAGTTACAACAGGGTTATATTGCAACAACAGAACTCTTTGTGTTTGACAATAACTCACATAATCTGAGTTTGTGTTGTACATGTCCAAGTGAGTTATATTTCTAGCAGACACATGTCTCCCACATATCAAACTCTGAGAGATAAAGTACAAACAACCACTGAGTTATCGATGCTCAAACAACAGATGTTACTCTCATCCCGTCTCTGAACGCAGCCGTTCTCAATATTACAATCAATCAAAAACATTTAGTGTGAAATCACTCATTATTGTATTTAATTTTTTATTTAGCTCAGGCCAAAATAATGCAACAAGTAAATAAACATCTATATTAAACTGTTGCACAAACATAATGACAGTGTTTCTTCTGTCTTCAGGGAAATGATGTGGAGTGTGTTTGCATATTGATCAGATCTTCAGTGTGTGAGAGTGTTTATAGTGCTGTGAGTTTAACACTTCATCACTGACAGCTTTTCTTCATTCAGACTGAAAGTAAAACACAGATAAGAAGAATGATGATCATCAGCGTCTGTATCTGGACTCTCATTCTTTCTGTTCAAGGTTCATTTACTCTATAAATAACTCAATATGTGATTTATGTCCATGCTTTTGATGTTCAATATAGATTTTGAACTGGACACTTTGACTCTAATAATGTACTTATGATCTAATGAAATGTCATTCACAGAAATTACAGGACAGGTTTCTGTGACTCAGACTCGCTCAGAAGAAGCTCTTCAAGGAGGAACAGTCACTATAAACTGTCAAACTAACAGAGGAATTGGAGATCGTACTTATGGTTGTAGAGACTGTCTCTCCTGGTATCTGCAGAAACCTGGAGAAGCTCCTAAACTCCTCATTTACTACATTAGATCACGACAGTCAGGAATCCCATCTAGATTCACTGGCAATGGAGCAGATTATGGAACAGATTTCACTCTGACCATCAGTGGAGTCCAGACTGAAGATGCTGGACATTATTACTGTATGAGTCGTCACTGGATCAACAGTAACTGGGTGTTCACACAGTGATAAAGAGTCGTACAAAAACCTCCGTCAGTCAGAGTCACAGTGACTGAACTGAAACTGCAGCTGCTCAAACACACACACACACACACACACACACACACACACACACACACACACACACACACACACACACACACACACAGAGGACAAACACAGGAACTACACATGTGCTCAAAACGGACTTATGGCAGAAATCAGATATTAGACTGTGAACTGTCTGCCAGACGCGTTTGACTCTAATATGCTCAGATTTAGAAAAAACAGCCTCCATATTAATTTCAAATCAAACAAACAAAACTGCCACCATATGTTTGAGCTTTTTCAAGTAGCTTTATCTTTCCCTCGAAGTTTATCAAGATAATAATAAAGATATTACTCATCATAACTGTTCTATCAAAACTACTGACTGTATCACTCATCTCAATGCATTGTTAATGATTAAAGCAATTTTAATACATTCTGATGACCTTTGACCTCTGGAATGACCTTTGCCCTCTGATGAAGTTCAGTGACATATTACTGTAACTGTCATTTGAATCATCAGAAAGCCTGTAGCTTCAGACACATGAATAAATGTTTATGACTCGTAACATGGAAAAATATCCTAAACACTGTTATGATTTATGTGCATCATGTGGAATCCGTACACAGATTTACATATAGATTATTTGCATCGCAGCTCATGCTTCAGGAGGTTTTATAACTCTGAGTTTGAACACTGAGAATCAAACCAACAGCAACCATGAGCTTCATCTTCATCATCTTCATCTGGATGTTCTCCAGCTGTTTCACAGGTCAGGAAATAAGGAGTTAAACTGCACTATAATATTATCCAAATATGTAATTCTGAATATTTGTTCATTCTTCTTGATGTAGAATCAGTTGGTGAAGTGACAGTCACTCAGACGCCTGCAGTGAAATCTGTTCCTCTAGGAGACACATTTACTATATCCTGTAAAACCAGTCCTGAAGTTTACCAGGGTTGGAGTTATCAGCCTTTATCCTGGTACTTACAGAAACCTGGAGAAGCTCCTAAACTCCTGATTTATAAAGCAAATGTCCTTGAGTCAGGAACTCCATCTAGATTCAGTGGCAGTGGATCTAACAGTGATTTCACTCTGACCATCAGTGGAGTCCAGACTGAAGATGCTGGACATTATTACTGTATGAGTAATCACTGGATCAACAGTAACTGGGTGTTCACACAGTGATAAAGAGTCGTACAAAAACCTCCGTCAGTCTGAGTCACAGTGACTGAACTGAAACTGCAGCTGCTCAAACACATACACACACACACACAACACACACACACACACACACACACACACACACACACACACACACACACACACACACACACACACACACACACACACACACACTCACACACACACACACACACACACACACACACACACACACACACGTTTTCAAATACACTATCTAAACATTCTTCTATAAATGTTTTCCCTCAAATAAACTTTCACCAGTCAGCAGAACAAACACATCTGAAACCAGACAAAATGAACCTGATGGACTCATTTCTGTTTCTAATAATTTACCATGGCCACATTATGATTTCTGTATTTGGCGTATGATCAAAGATTTGTTTTTTAATCTTCTCATTACTTTCACAGTATATACAACGTATCAGACAAACAGAGATTGAGAAAGCTCAAGTAAACAATCTAATCAAATGATCTGGAAGTAATTAAATCCATGATGTCTTTAATGGGTTATTTTAATAACATTACAAATGAGTTTGTGTGAAAACAAAAGTGTTAAATATATATTAGGCTACTGTTACCGTTTGCACAGCCTATATACTTTCTGGTTTACTTCACAATATTCAGTCAGTCCTCTACATCATTTGATCAATGAATTTCAATGACTTTTCCAGTCATCTGCCATTTAAAAAAAAAAATTGTCTATATTTTCCTCACATAAACCTAATTCTAACCAACAAAATATATTTCGAGCAGAGCTTATGTCTGTTTTACACTTATGAATTTTCACCTTCTGTTCTGCTACTGATGGATTGTCTCTTGCTGCCCCTGTTGGTCACTGGTCTCATGAGCACCACGTATTTGTCACAAGGTGACGAACCAGCAGCGGAACTATATATTCCACGGAGGAATGTTTCCGCCCGGAGCGCTCTCGACGCAACACCCAGTCAGCCTGATATGCGTCGCTACCATGGCAACAGCAGCCGCTGATGACAGAGTGACAGCAGGTGCGGCGCATCAAGGGGCTGTTTGGTGATTGGGACACACAGCGGCTTGAAACAGATAAAGACCAAGCTTTGGGAGACCAAGAGCGTAGTTCAGTGCAGTGTTCTGTGTTCGGTTTCGGGTGCTGTGTCCTGACCTTGTTCCGTCGAGGAAGGCTGAGAGTCTCTGTGGGACAAAATTGACTGGCGAGATAGATCCGCGGAAGGGAATCCGCTACGAAAGATTGGGTGGAGTGGAACAGAGAAGCAGAGGAGAAGTTGCCTTGGAAACATCAAGTCCCCTGCCTGGGTAGAGATAAGTGTAAACCTTTTACTGGCCATATGATACGTGATTTATACACCAAGACACTGTATATGAAGAGAAGCGATCTAGGAACCGGAGTCTAGACACCGAAATGAGAAGACAGCTGTTATGATGCACGAGTGAGATCGCTATATATTCTTCCGTCTTACTGTCCCTGCTGTTCAGAACAAGGAGGTGGGCTGTGGCCTTATATTTCACAGAGTGGTTGAGAGTGACGTGAGTTGATGCTGTGCCCACCGTGTGTGTTTGAAGTGAAGCTACTGCATGCTTACTATACCGAATTCTGTCACGTGCCCATCGGCCTTGCCCTGTGTTGCAGTTTGGAGCCGCTGAAGAAGAGACTAAGCGACGGTGGAATTTAAAGCTTGCGATGTTCTGATTCATCATTGATGTTGTCTGGAGAACGGAGGAAGTCCAGTGATCTGCTGTTCTGAGTGTCCTCCATCGCACGCCTTGTGCATTCTGTGTTATCAACACTGTCGTAAGCTTTCCGCATCCCCTGTATAGGAAAGGACCAACCGTACTCGAAGTACCCACCTGCTGTCTAGTCGACGCCCCTTTCACAGCCGCGAGCTTTCTGCATCCCCTGTATAGGAAAGAACCAACCGGACTCGAAGTACCTACCTGCTGTCTAGTCGACGCCCCTTTCACAGCCGTGAGCTTTCCTGCATCCCCTGTATAGGAAAGAACCAACCGGACTCGAAGTACCCACCTGCTGTCTAGTCGACGCCCCTTTCACAGCCGTGAGCTTTCTGCATCCCCTGTATAGGAAAGAACCAACCGGACTCGAAGTACCTACCTGCTGTCTAGTCGACGCCCCTTTCACAGCCGTGAGCTTTCTGCATCCCCTGTATAGGAAAGAACCAACCGGACTCGAAGTATCCACCTGCTGTCTAGTCGACGCCCCTTTCACAGCCGTGAGCTTTCTGCATCCCCTGTATAGGAAAGAACCAACCGGACTCGAAGTACCCACCTGCTGTCTAGTCGACGCCCCTTTCACAGCCCTAAGTTTCCTGCATCCCCTGTATAGGAAAGGACCAACCGTACTCGAAGTACCCACCTGCTGTCTAGTCGACGCCCCTTTCACAGCCGCGAGCTTTCTGCATCCCCTGTATAGGAAAGAACCAACCGGACTCGAAGTACCTACCTGCTGTCTAGTCGACGCCCCTTTCACAGCCGTGAGCTTTCCTGCATCCCCTGTATAGGAAAGAACCAACCGGACTCGAAGTACCCACCTGCTGTCTAGTCGACGCCCCTTTCACAGCCGTGAGCTTTCTGCATCCCCTGTATAGGAAAGAACCAACCGGACTCGAAGTACCTACCTGCTGTCTAGTCGACGCCCCTTTCACAGCCGTGAGCTTTCTGCATCCCCTGTATAGGAAAGAACCAACCGGACTCGAAGTATCCACCTGCTGTCTAGTCGACGCCCCTTTCACAGCCGTGAGCTTTCTGCATCCCCTGTATAGGAAAGAACCAACCGGACTCGAAGTACCCACCTGCTGTCTAGTCGACGCCCCTTCCACAGCCCTAAGTTTCCTGCATCCCCTGTATAGGAAAGGACCAACCGTACTCGAAGTACCTACCTGCTGTCTAGTCGACGCCCCTTTCACAGCCGTGAGCTTTCCTGCATCCCCTGTATAGGAAAGAACCAACCGTACTCGAAGTACCTACCTGCTGTCTAGTCGACGCCCCTTTCACAGCCGTGAGCTTTCTGCATCCCCTGTATAGGAAAGAACCAACCGGACTCGAAGTACCTACCTGCTGTCTAGTCGACGCCCCTTTCACAGCCGTGAGCTTTCCGCATCCCCTGTATAGGAAAGGACCAACCGTACTCGAAGTACCCACCTGCTGTCTAGTCGACGCCCCTTTCACAGCCGTGAGCTTCCGCATCCCCTGTATAGGAAAGAACCAACCGGACTCGAAGTATCTACCTGCTGTCTAGTCGACGCCCCTTTCACAGCCGTAAGCTTTCTGCATCCCCTGTATAGGAAAGAACCAACCGGACTCGAAGTACCTACCTGCTGTCTAGTCGACGCCCCTTTCACAGCCGTGAGCTTTCTGCATCCCCTGTATAGGAAAGAACCAACCGGACTCGAAGTATCTACCTGCTGTCTAGTCGACGCCCCTTTCACAGCCGTGAGCTTCCTGCATCCCCTGTATAGGAAAGAACCAACCGGACTCGAAGTATCTACCTGCTGTCTAGTCGACGCCCCTTTCACAGCCGTAAGCTTTCTGCATCCCCTGTATAGGAAGGAACCAACCGGACTCGAAGTACCTACCTGCTGTCTAGTCGACGCCCCTTTCACAGCCGTGAGCTTTCTGCATCCCCTGTATAGGAAAGAACCAACCGGACTCGAAGTATCTACCTGCTGTCTAGTCGACGCCCCTTTCACAGCCGTGAGCTTCCTGCATCCCCTGTATAGGAAAGAACCAACCGGACTCGAAGTACCTACCTGCTGTCTAGTCGACGCCCCTTTCACAGTCCTAAGTTTCCTGCATCCCCTGTATAGGAAAGAACCAACCGTACTCGAAGTACCCACCTGCTGTCTAGTCGACGCCCCCTTCGCAGCCGTGAGCTTTCTGCATCCCCTGTATAGGAAAGAACCAACCGGACTCGAAGTACCTACCTGCTGTCTAGTTGACGCCCCTTCACAGCCCTAAGTTTCCTGCACCCCCTGTATAGGAAGGGATCAACCGTGCTCGAAGTACCCACCTGCTGTCTAGTCGACGCCCCTTTCACAGCCGTAAGCTTTCTGCATCCCCTGCATAGGAAAGAATCTACCGTACCAGGAGTACCTACCGGCTGTCCAGTCGACGCTCCTCTTCACCGCTGTAAACTTCTGTACTTGGGAGGTCGAGAAGAGTACAGTCCGCTCAGAGTCCGAGAAGGAAAGCCGTGCTTAGAGCACTTACCTGCTGGTCAGGTCCGCGTTCCCTCCATTGCCGAAAACCTCGGCACCCGAAGAGTCCGAGGGGGTTGAGTGGACCCAGTCCCCGCCTGTCGTCCAGCCGACGTCCCGGCGGCCACTGGATGCTGGGGAGGAAGGAGGAATTTTAATTAGGATATACAAATTCTTTTAATCAATAAAGCCTGTTACATTTTACTTTCCGTGTCCGCCTGGTTTCTGGTCTGCTCCTCAGTGGTACATTCTAAAGGGAGGGGGTAGACCCAGTCGACCCTCCCGACCTGTGACAGATTCACAATGCATGTGAATAGACATTTTTCAACTTAATGCAGAAGAAATGAAAATCATACATATCTGGAACATGCGTATGAGAGTGAGTAAATTATGATAGGTTTTCATTATTATGTGAAATATCCCTTTAAGACTCTCCAGAACCTCCTCTAGTTATAGACCTTATGCACTAACAAGCTCAGCATCTTTAGAGTTTAGTCCTTGAATGTCTGTTTATGCGGTAACTCTGTACATTTCTATGGCATCGCTGTCTAAGAGTATTTAGCTGAAGTGGATTTACTTATTGTAGAGTTAAAGTTATCATGAGCATTGCAATGTTTGAAGCAGACATCATAACAATGACCGGGAAGACTTTAAAACGAGTGTTTCATTCATAAATCCGTAAGATCTTCCCTTCATGCTGTGGAAATACAAACCAGAAGACTGAAAAGGTGCGGGGGTTCAAAAGCTCTACAGACCTCAGTCAGGGTAGCGCCATTTTTATTTTTAGACAGGAATGAAAATGAGGCTGTGAGGGATAAAACAGTGAGTTTAATGGTTTGCACTGTCGTACCAGATGAGTAAACTTCTTTGCGAAAAAAGGCAGTAGATAAAAACTCCTTAAAGTGTGACCTTTATACAAAGCGCGTCATCCAAAATCACATACTTCCCCATACTATATAGTAGGCAAAAACCAGCATGTGACAAAAGAAGTACTCATAAGAGTAGGCAAAAAGTACCCGGATGACCTACTACTACATCACATAATGACAACACAATGACAGCATTCATACTACACACTATATAGAATGTACTTTTTTAAAGCAGTCGTGAAGTAATTATTTAAATTAAAGAAGTGTATCCCTCGTTTTTAAAAGCTTAATTTTCATCCGTGTTAAATTCAATATGGCGTCTCACCTGACTAAGGTCTTAAGCTGCTGATTCAGTTCTACTCAGCCGTCATCGAGTCTGTCCTATGCACTTCCATCACTGTCTGGTTTGGTTCAGCTACCAAATCAGACATCATGAGACTACAGCGGACAGTCCGGACTGCAGAGAGGATCATTGGTGCCCCCCTGCCAACCCTCCAGGACCTGTACTCTTCCAGAGTGAGGAAGAGAGCAGGTAAAATCATCACAGACTCCACTCACCCTGGACACCACCTGTTTGAACTGTTACCGTCAAGACGGAGACTCAGATCACTGGCCACAAGAACATCTCGGCACAGGAACAGTTTCTTCCCACAGGCCATTTCCCTCCTGAACAGTTAACATATCTCCCAAGGCATATGCCTTTAAGTGCAATACCCCCACTGTTTAGTGCAATATCTCCTAAACTCAGGTTATTTATATTTATATTTATTCATACTATTCAAAATACTGTATATATGTTCATAATCCGAAAATGTTTATTCTGACTAAACCCAACCGTGGCCTTATATTTTATATTTTATAGTATTTTCATATATATATATATATATATATATATTTTTTTTTTTTTTTTTTTTTTTTTTTTTTTTTTTTTATAATTTTATTTTTAGATTTTGTATTACTGTTTCTTGTTGTATTTGTATCTGTATATGTGCACTGGAAGCTTCAGTACCAAAGAAAATTCCTTGTGTGTGCAAGCACACTTGGCAATAAAGCTCCTTCTGATTCTGATTTATTTAGGGTCGTGACTCGTACCTTGTTGGAAAGAATAAGACTAGATTCAACACATTTGCTACAAAAAGAAACAAAATAACATTTATTGAACATGCATCCAACCTAAACTCATTACACTTCGGGAATATTTGAGCCCTGTGACGTCAGCGACTAACAAGGGCTCTCAATCCACGAAAATACTGATACTAAAACAGGAAGTGTGTGTTCGTGCCAGGAAACAGAAAACTCCCCAAAGGTCCAAAGGGAAAGACAAAATCAATAGTGTGAAATAATCACTTACCTCTCGCTCTAACGCACAGACACACATAGTGAGATTTAACGTATAATAATACACCATAACGATGATGATGTCACCTGCACGACACAGATTCTCAGTTCGTTTTCGTTGATTGGCAGATGAATGAATGTCTAAATATATGTTGTGGATTAAACGCTCGTTATAACCGTCATCCTGCTAGAACCCAAAGCTCGAGAAGCGTCTCAGAAACATTCTACATATGTTAGAACTTTATACACTCGCATATATCGCATTCATTCTGCATATGAATCATAGGGACAGCTTCTAAAAAAAAAAAAAAACACACACTCACCAATCTGCGCAACACTCGCATGCACAGAGTTTCCCCTTTCATGAGTGATTATTAGAGATGTGTCATCAATAATGTTGCTTTTAACATTCAGTGATGAGATTACAGCATCATTATGAGCAGCAAACATCAGCCAAAGTTTCAGATTGAAAGGAAGTGTCTGAACAAAACCTGCAGGATTATTCTGAATGATAAAGAAGGAGAAAGAGTTTGAAGGACAGAGAGAGGGTCAGGTGACTCCTGCGGGGGAGACGCTCCACAGCAAAGCTCCACTGATTAAAGTGCATGAACATACAGGAGAGGATTCAATTCAGCGTGAGGAAACTCTGCTGGAGTCCGCTCGAGTGTGTGTGTGAGTGTGTGTGTGTGTGTGTGTTCAGTAGTCCTCCACCCAGCCGTTCTGGGTCAAAATGGCCGACACGCTACAGAGATAGAGAGAGAGAAAACATTAAATCAAAACTGCAATTTTGTTGTTTTTCATCACTAAAGGCTATTTGCTATTTTAAAAACAGTGATTTGTCCCAAGCCATTTCAATAGATGTTGTAGCATATGTAGATGTTGTCTGGCTGCAAAGCATCTTACTCCATTAAAAATGTCTGTGTTGTTATCATTAACAAAAACAAAAACTAATAAAAAAAATACAATATAATTACTAGATAACAAAAAATTGAAAAATACATTGGCAACTAACTGAAAAGAAATAAAATATGTTTAATTTGAAATACTAAAATGACCAAATGTGAAAAAAACAAAACAGAAATATTTTAAAGGGGGGGTGAAATGCTGTTTCATGGTGTCACGGAACGCCCACTCACGCCACCCTGTGGTTTCACTCGATCTCTCTCCCCTGAATACTAGCACTACATTTCCCAGCACTCCCTCCGTCATTATCACTCTTATCACCATCACCTGTGGATCATTACTATCCCCTTTATATGAACTGGTTCTTCCATTGCTCAGTGCGAAGTCTTGTTTTCACCCACGAACATTACCAAGCATTCTCTTTGTCGGACTGTGTTATCCTGTTACCTCGACCTCTGCCTGAACCTCGGACTCTGTGTTCCTTTGCTGCCAGCCCGACCTCTGCCTGTGTTAGACCTTGAGTTTGGATTACCCCTTTGACTTCTGCCTTACCTCGTTACTCTTTTGTGTTAAATAAAAGTCTTGCAAATGGATCACTCTGCCTCAGCCTCTGCATTACAGAAGACTTCGCCGCAAACAGATCCAGCAGACTTTCTCCACTTGGCCAACGAAGTTTCAGCACAAGCTACTGAGCTGGTCACTCATCGTCAACAACTGGTTAAACTGACTTCACTCACCGAAGAGCTTGTGAGGTCCATGCACGCATTAACTCCACAGATTGCACCTGCTAATCCGGCGCCAGCAGCCGCAGCACCCGATCCTCCTCAGCCTGCCGTGAGTACCTCTTCCGGTCATCCCAGAATGTCACTACCAGAGAAATTTGACGGATCACCAGCCACCTGTAAAGGATTTTTATTGCAATGTGAGATCTATTTCAATCAGTCCCGAGAGCACCATACCGACCAGAGTCGAATCTATTTCATATGCTCACTTCTGACTGGAAAGGCGCTGGAATGGGCCACGGCGATGTGGACTGGAGGTCAGATTTCCTCTTTCACCTATGAAGTATTTAAAACTCATTTCAGGGAGGTGTTTGAACATCCCGCGGGAGGAGAGGATCCTGGGGAACTGCTCCTATCATTACGCCAGGCTCACTCATCTGCGGCGGATTACACACTCACTTTCAGAACACTCGCTGCACAAACGGGTTGGGATGAGAAACCACTGATACTCCTATACCGTAGAGGACTCAATTCGGATCTCCAGGGAGAACTGGCATGCCGGGATGATGAAAAAAGTCTCAATGAACTGATGGACCTCGCCATTCGATTAGACCATCTCATCCGGGCTCGGCGCTCATCTCACAGAGTTAATCAATTCACGTCTCCCTCTGTCAGCGCAGAATATGAACCTATGCAGATTGGTGTCACACACATCTCCATGGCTGAACGGGACAGGAGGAGACGCCTTAATTTATGCATGTATTGTGGTCAACCTGGTCATCTGAGAGCCGCGTGCCCTGTGAGACCTCCAATGAGACCCCACCCGATGCTTACACCTCCTGAGCCTATTGCGGTGAGTCCCAAAATTCCTTCCTTTAATTCTCTCATCTTGAAAGTTTCATTGATTCTGAATGGAGAGACTGTTGAGGCGAGAGCTTTAATTGACTCGGGTGCTTCAGGGAATTTAATGGATATTACGTTCGCACAAGCTCATTATTTGTCTCTTATTCCTTGTGAGTCTCGTGTGGCCATGACTGCGCTGGACGGGCGCCCCCTGGGGACAGGAGAGGAGCAGTACATCACGCAACCCCTCACTCTCAATATCGGACCACAGCACACAGAGGAGATCCAACTATTCACGATCAATTCACCTCATTACCCAGTGATTTTGGGATTTCCATGGCTAGAACGTCACAATCCACTCATTTCCTGGCCTGAGAGGAGGATTTCTCAATGGTCTCAGTCCTGTCGGGAGAACTGCTTGCCTGCTGTCCAGGGTCCTGAAACGAGTCATGAACCTGTAATAGAATCGGATCTCCAAGGATTACCAGCGGTATACCATGATTTAGCGCTGGCGTTCAGTGAAAGTGAAGCCTCTCACTTACCTCCACATCGAAAAGGAGACTGTGCCATCGAACTCTTACCTGGGGCTGTTCCACCGCGTGGGAGAGTATATCCGTTATCTCTGCCAGAGACCGAAGCTATGAGAAGTTACATCGAGGAACATCTCGCTAAGGGTTTCATCACTCGTTCCACCTCCCCAGCTTCAGCGGGATTCTTTTTTGTTAAGAAGAAGGACGGTGGGCTTCGGCCGTGCATCGATTTCCGGGGTCTAAATGAAGTAACCATCAAGTATCGATATCCTCTGCCATTAGTGCCCGCTGCCTTGGAGATGCTTCGCACAGCTCGATACTTCACGAAACTAGATTTACGGAATGCCTACAACCTCGTCCGTATTCGAGAGGGTGACGAGTGGAAGACAGCTTTTTCCACAACTTCAGGTCACTATGAGTACCGGGTTATGCCGTTCGGACTGTCCAATAGTCCCTCCGTGTTCCAGGCATTCGTCAATGAGATCTTCAGAGACATGCTTAACCACACAGTTATAGTCTACATTGATGATATCCTGATTTATTCTGAGACTCTCGAGGCACACATCAGGGATGTTCGAGCTGTCCTTCAGCGCTTAATTGAAAACCAACTCTATGCCAAAATCCAGAAGTGCGAATTTCACCAGACCAGAATCGCTTTCCTGGGTTACATCATTAGTGCAGATGGGGTGTTCATGGATGACAGCAAGGTCCAAGCCGTGGTAAACTGGCCTCAACCCACATCTATTAAGGAATTACAGCGCTTTCTGGGATTTGCAAATTTCTACCGCAGATTTATCCGTGGTTTCAGTGTCATTGTGGCCCCTCTCACATCCCTTCTCCAGGGGGGAGGGAGACAATTCCGGTGGTCCCCTGAGTGCACTACGGCCTTTGAGCTGCTTAAAGCGAGTTTCACCACAGCGCCCATTTTGCATCACCCTGATCCGGAAAGAGAGTTTATCGTTGAAGTGGATGCTTCAAACACAGGAATGGGTGCCATTTTATCTCAACGTCACGGAAGTCCGGCCAAGATGTTTCCGTGTGCATTCTTTTCCCGCAAACTCAATTCGGCAGAGCGTAACTATGATGTGGGTGACCGCGAACTTCTGGCTATGAAGGCAGCGTTTGAGGAGTGGAGACACTGGCTTGAGGGCGCGAACCAACCGTTCATTGTACTGACTGATCATAAAAATCTGGAGTACATCCGTTCCGCCAAGCGTCTTAATGCCCGTCAGGCGCGTTGGTCTCTGTTCTTCTCCAGATTCAATTTTACAATCACTTACAGACCGGGATCCCAGAACGGGAAGGCAGATGCTTTGTCTCGTCAGTACGACAGTCCAAATGAACCCTCCAGACCAGAATCTATCCTACCATCCTCGATCATTGTTGCTCCTGTACAGTGGGATATAATCACTGAAATCGCTGCTGCCCAACAGGAATACCCTGCTCCGCCGGAATGCCCCGCAGACCGCCACTTTGTTCCTCCCGGTCTCCGTCACCGCGTCTTACAATGGGTTCACTGCACCCCCAGCGCAGGACATCCGGGAATCACGGCGACTCATCAGCTCGTCTCCAACAAATTCTGGTGGCCATCTCTACAATCTGACATCGTAACTTTCATCCACCAATGTACCACATGTAACACTGTTAAGTCCTCTCATCTTAAGCCAGCCGGTCTTCTACAACCTTTACCCGTTCCTCAACGTCCCTGGTCACATGTTGCAGTGGATTTTGTGACTGATCTACCACCTTCTCAGGGTTTCACCACCATACTGTCCGTAGTGGACCGGTTTTCGAAATCCTGCCGTTTCATTCCCCTGGCGGGGCTGCCCACTGCTCTACAAACTGCTGAAGCTCTCCTGGATCAGGTGTTCCGCCTCTTCGGTCTCCCTGAGGATATTGTCTCGGACCGCGGACCTCAGTTCACTTCTCACGTCTGGAAGGAACTGTTCTCTAAGTTGCACATTAATGTGAGTCTCACTTCAGGCTATCACCCTCAGTCCAATGGACAGGTAGAGAGACTTAATCAGGATCTCCTTCGTTTTCTTCGTACCTATTGTCACCAGAATCAGCATGACTGGAGCCGCTTCTTGGTCTGGGCAGAGTATGCGCAGAATTCCTTGGTAAAACCTGCTACTGGTGTAACCCCGTTCCAATGTGTTCTAGGATTTCAACCTCCGTTATTCCCATGGGCGGGAGAACCTTCCAATCTCCCCACAGTGGACTCGTGGTTACGTCGAAGTGAAGCTACCTGGGACTCTGCTCATGTTCACCTACAGCGGGCTGTTCGGCACTACCAGCGGCACGCAGATCAAAGGAGACGTGCCGGGCCTCGATACAGACCTGGCCAATGGGTGTGGCTTTCCGCCCGAGACCTCCGCTTAAAGCTCCCCAGCAAGAAACTTTCCCCCCGCTTCGTTGGTCCCTTCAAGATCCTTCGTCAGATTACTCCTGTCTCGTTCCGTTTGGACCTTCCTACTCATTATCGCATCTCACCTACTTTTCATGTCTCTCTTTTTAGACCCGCCATGGCCCCCAGGAGAGAGGAGGTCCAGGAGGAGATCGCTCCCGTACAGGCACCCCCAATTGAGGTCGGTGGAGCCGAGGCTTACCGGGTGCGAGAGGTTCTGGACTCCAGACGCCGCAGCGGGGTATTACAATATCTCATCGACTGGGAGGGATACGGTCCACAGGAGCGTTCTTGGGTCAGAACTCAAGATATTCTCGACCCTACGTTACTCACAACTTTCCATCGTGACCATCCTGATCGGCCTGCACCAAGACCCCGTGGTAGACCCCGTCGCGGATCTAACCCTCGCTTCCGGAGCCGCTCGCAGGGGGGGGGCTCTGTCACGGAACGCCCACTCACGCCACCCTGTGGTTTCACTCGATCTCTCTCCCTGAATACTAGCACTACATTTCCCAGCACTCCCTCCGTCATTATCACTCTTATCACCATCACCTGTGGATCATTACTATCCCCTTTATATGAACTGGTTCTTCCATTGCTCAGTGCGAAGTCTTGTTTTCACCCACGAACATTACCAAGCATTCTCTTTGTCGGACTGTGTTATCCTGTTACCTCGACCTCTGCCTGAACCTCGGACTCTGTGTCACTGCATGAAAAGTGGGATTTTCGTCCCCGTAAACGGCCGGGAATCTCCCTAATTTTCGTCAGTTAATGACAATTTACAGCCTGCGAACGTCGCGTTCGCCTGTGCCAAATACTGACGGAAACGGACCAATGACGTAAGTGGAGAGCTCGCGGAGGTGCTAATGGTTCTAATTAGCATATGAATAGCAGCGCCCATGCGCGCCTTGCCAGAGAATGGCTTGAATTTCCTCGCTCAGTATTGGTTGAAACCACTACATTTAAACAAGAAAAATCACTCGTGATTGGTTGGCAGATCTGTTACTATTGGTCACCCTGCCTGCCTCATTATAAATGTAAACCCCAAAATTATAATATATATAAAATGATTTATTAAATTATATAAATTAAATTTATATATTCAATTATTTATATATATATATATATATTCATATGATATGCTATTATGTTGTATATTCATATACAATTACCATCTATTATTACCATCAAGAAAAATGAATGAATTTGAGGAAAATAAGTTACCAGAGACATGCTGTTTATTCAAAGAAAGAGCTTTATTAACACACACTATGTACACAGCGTAGGAGATCTGCCCACACAACAAATTGTAAGCTACAAAATTCGGTCCATTTTGCAGACGTCTGTACTTTGGAATCGCCTCTAATCTTGACTTCAGCGTGGCACAGAGCTCTGTGAGCTCTTGGCTGCGAAAGGACGGAGGTCACAATCCACCCAGACACCCCGCCGACGATGCCATCTTCCTCATCAGACATCATGTCTATGGTAGCGCACTTCCAAAGGCCCACCTCATCCTCAGCTAGCACTCTGTCTCGCTTCTAGCAGCTGTAAACACAACCAAAGACAATCAGTACTGCACTGCGTATGACCACAACACATCTATCAATTCACCTGAAAAATAGTCACATTGTCCAAAAACAGATCTAATCAAATAAATCTTACCCTCTTTTTTCTCGCTCGGCTCGGAGCTGAACTCTTCACAGCTTCTGCCTGCGATGCAAGATCTGGTTGTTTGTAAGTTACTTGAATCTCCTGCGTCGCGTAACAGGCAGCTGAAAACAATTAAATGAGAGTGATATGAATAAAAACAAAAAACACCACAAGTCACAGTAAAATGAAACAATGGAGAAAATAGTAAAAGTTACTTTCACACAATGTCGTCATTATCAGCATCATCTGGACTTGCATAGCTCCGAGCAAATATGAGGTCACGGCTTCGTTATGAGGTGAGGTTAGTATGAGAAAACAACACAGTTAAGATCAGTATCTATTAACGGATATATTTCCTTATACAAGAGAATGAAAGTTTATTTATTTTTTATCTTACCATTGCTCCGGTTCGTAACGTTAGCGCCTACAATTTGTCTCAGAAATGTGAAGACGGCGTACTGCTTCCTGTAAATTACAAGACCAAAAAAATACACTTTTATAAAGCAACTTACACTTGTTCTTTTGCAAGGCTACTTTTAACGTTAGCTTGTGCTACTTAAAAAAAGCTTAGCTTAGATAGCAGTCTTACCGCAATCTCAGGATTGTGAACCCTTCTTCTCTTCCTAGAGTTAGTTTCTTCCACGGAGTTTTTCGACTCCAAAGCAACCTATCCTCTATGGACGGCAACCTGCAATTTACTAAAGTAAACGGCAAATTTACACCGGCAGCAAACTGAGTACGTTAAGTTGACGAGACAGCACGCTCACAAAACAGTTTCAGCTGCGTTAATTTCATCAAATGGAAAGCACTAATTGAAATGGGGGTGTTTTCAGAGCACTCCTGTTTCACAGGTAACAGTCTGTCTTCAGAACACCCCTTGTTTTCCCTTCTTTTGGATTAGCCCAACCCACATAGAGACAGATTGAAGAAAGTAGGTTTCTAGAAGGTTTGCTGAATATTATTTATTTAATTGTAGAGCGTTTAAGAATAGTCAGTCCTCTTCTACCACGTCAACAAAGAAATCGGCAGTGTGGCAGCATTTAAAAAAAAGTTAATAGTCTTCGTGCCACAGCCGCGAATGAGCTCCTATGTTCGGCTGCACTGATAGTGTCTGTCAGTTATAATACATATGACAAAACAATTGTCTATTATGTTCCATATTCCTCAACAGTTCTTGTGACGATATCACTAGTTGACAACAGTAGGCTACTGCTACTATTTTCGGAAATCGCTATGATATTGCACTGTACGTACTGATGTTCGGACGCTGTCCGAGCCGACAGACTCGATCATTTCAGTGCAAAACGTTAGGTCAAAAAAATTATTTAACCCTTCGGAGTCTTGGGCTATTTTGGCCCTTTTTGAGTACTTTTTTAATTTTGCGACATAAACAAATGTTTACCATACTAAATTTTGGTATCATTTTTTTCAGCACAACATCACATATGACCAGATAATTAGTTTTTCACTTTGATGCTGTATCAACATACTGGACCCAAAATCACACGAAAAACACAAAATTCGAATAGAAAAATTATAGCTTTTCTTCTGCAAAAAACACAAACACGCTCAATGAAGCATTTTAAAAGGTTTAAAATCTAAACACAAGTTTTTAAATGTCAAAATATACAATAATAAATAAAATGGTAAAATTCAGATATAATCAAGCTATATACAAAAAATAAATGGCAAAAATAGCAAAAAACTATGGTGTAGCCATAGGCTTTTTTTTTTCATTTTAGCTTTGCCACTTTAAAAAAAAAAATTGTGCACACAAATATACAGAGAGCTATATTTAAGGCCTTGCATTCCTCGAGTATGAGGGTTCCCAAATAGTGCAAATACAACATAAAAAAAGGTAAAATTGAGATAAAATGAAACTATATACAGCAAAAAGCAGGTGTGGCAATAGGCGTTTTTTCTTTTCTTTTTTGCTTAGAAACTACAAAACACTTCATGTACAATTACACAGCTAGCTGGGCTTTCATTCCTTGAGTAAGAGGGGTTCCTCAATAGTGCAAAATATACCACACAAATGGTAAAATGAACACAAAATCAAACCATACATTCAACTATTTACAACAAATATCAGGTGTTTATCTGTTTTTGTTTTTTTTTTTTTCTGTGCCACTCCTCAAAACAGCTTATCTAATCTACTCCTAAACTATCTACACTACTCATAAACTACCTAAACTACTCCTAAACTATCTACACTACTCCTAAATTACTCTCAAAATCTACTCAAACTAGCAATAATTTCTCTCTCTCTATATATAACGTATATATGTCTCTCTTTGTCTACTCTGTAAATCTCCTGCCTTTCAATTTCGCGTCTTTGCTCAGTTGGCTCGATCCTCCTCCGTTCCGTAAAATGTGCAGCCTGAAGAGCAGAGTCAGCAGATTAACACATTTTTCTCCGTTTTGTTTTATGACAAAAACCTACAAATTTATTAGAATAAATGCATCGTCTGTCACATCCCATCTTGCGTTCTTTTACGAACGCGTCAATAGGCTATACACATACATTTTTAATATAAAGTTTAAATGATCATATCTCCGTTTTTACTTGTTTTACACAAAACAAAAAGTAAAATAGAACAGCCTACCAGTTTTTTATGTTAATTTATAATTAATTTAGGCGCACAACAAGGTGCACAGCTAATTCATTTAACGTTTTTGTTTTTCCTAACTTCATTTTTAGTACATTTTTAGTCAGGACTTCAGTCGACCAAGATATTCTTTGATTGATTACAGCCCTAATACTTTCATTAAATATATAAATTTCAAGCTAAAATTTAAGAGTCTATAATTAGGCTTAAACTGAGCCTGATCTATTTACACCAGAGATTTTCTTAGAATGAAGTTAATACCTTTTAGAAAAATGTCACCTGGTGTAAAACTCCCCCTGCTACCCTCATTTGCATTTGTATAGCTCACAGCATTTTCATTTACATGTTAAAGCCTCCTCTAGAATTAGGGGGAGGGGGGTCATGGGGGGACAACTGCCAAGCAAGGCCCACGTCAATTTCCGACAATTCACGGCAGTTTTCAGTGTTGCCTGTAAATTGCCGTGTACTGTCGTAAACCTGAACTTTCACGACAATCTACAGTGACGCTTACTGACGAAAATCCCCCTTTTCATGCAGTGTGTTCCTTTGCTGCCAGCCCCGACCTCTGCCTGTGTTAGACCTTGAGTTTGGATTACCCCTTTGACTTCTGCCTTACCTCGTTACTCTTTTGTGTTAAATAAAAGTCTTGCAAATGGATCAATCTGCCTCAGCCTCTGCATTACACATGCATAGTGAGTTTTTTACACTGTTAAAGAGTTGGATTCCCATGCTAAACATGGACAAAGTTTCAAAAACGAAGTTGTAAGTTTGATGGAGTATTTCTGTTCCAAAAATACTCCTTCCGGTTTGTCACAAGTTTCGGAAAGTTTTTTGCGAATACGGGCCTGTGTGACGTCAGAATGGGCGGAATTTCCTTATACGGGTCTTAAGAGCACTTCTCCCGGAAGGGCGCGCGCGCAGCTGTAGCCTAGTGCGTGCGAGAGTGAGAGTCCTATGCCCGTCAGAGCGCTGGGCTCGGCTGCGCTGCAATCAAAAAAATGGCACCAAAAAGTGTGTTTTTTGGTTGCCAGGGCAAGACCACACTGCACAAATTTCCAAAGAACTCAGAGTTAAGGGACCTGTGGATGAATTTTGTTTTTCCAGAGCAGCAACGGAGTTGTGCAAGTGTTCTTGTTTGTTCCCTTCATTTCGACGGTTATAGTTAACGTTATAGGCCCAGTTCGACGCCGGATTTGCAGATCGCCTAATACTTAAAGATGGAGCATTCCCAACGATAAAGGTTCACGGTCGTGCGTTGGAACCGCAGGCGGTGAGTAAAACTGCTTCAAATGTCTGTGTGTTGTTAACTATCGGTGTGTAACTTAAGCACAGCAAGTAAACAACATGATCACGTACAGTTAATGTATCGATGGAGCATGCGATGTATGGTGTGTGCGTTTGTGTGTGTGTGTTTGTTTGTGTGTTTAAATACATTTGTTTAGCTGGCCACTGTACGTGTCAGTTTGTTTATTGTAAAAAATAAATCATGTCCTCATAAACCACGAGTCTGTCTGTTTACAACACAAGCAAAAGCTTAGCGCGCTCCCGCCCACACGGCACGCCTCCACCCACTCGGGTTTTTCCGGAAGGACTCGGTACAGCCTATCTTTCTTTTATAAAAAGGAGGATCTGAAATAACATCGTCACACTCGCATCTGTAATAATAAAACCATATAAATTAATCTGACACTAATAATGAATAATTATACAGGTCAGAAGTCAAACACTTACTTTGATAGAAACAACTAATTAAAATGTTTAAATCAATCATACATCTCACATATTTCAACAGGACATCTTGCTTTATTGTCATTTATTATGAATTTCTGAACCAAACTTAAAAACATAAGCACAAATTGCTTGAGCGCAGCTGATGACGCTTTAAAGGGACGATCGAGTGATTAAGAAGATTCTAATAAACAAATAAAACATTCTTCGATTCCTCGTCCTCATGTTCTTTCCTTTAACATGTTTACTCCCAACATCCATTTCTGTGCCATTGCTGAACGTGAATAACAATGATGCAAACTAACATCAGTTGAGTGTTTGATGAGGGGAAATGAAGGTTTTAATTGTGATGTGTGTCATTTCTGCTCTTCTGTCAGTGACTGAGACACATTAGAGAGGAAACCGCTTTGAATGTGTGTGTCCCGCCCCTGTGACTGAAGCTCAATATCAGCGTCTGTCCGACTGTAAATACAACATCTCTGTCCTTCAGTTTCACTCATTCCCAGTAAAGATGACGACACACACACTGATCATCTGCTCTCTGCTGACGCTCCTCAACGGTGACTCTCACTTTCACTGCATTTAATACTTTACATTTACTTGTTTTAGCAAAGATCATTCATTTATTCTGGTGATTTTCTTGTTGTGTGTTTCAGAGTGTAGAGGACAGATCACCGTCACTCAGAGTCCCTCAATAACAGCAGAACAACCAGGAGGAACTGTCAATATCAAATGTAAAATCAGCAGAGATGTGTACAGTGTTGGTTCTGTTTATATCTTATCGTGGTACTTACAGAAACCTGGAGAAGCTCCTAAACTCCTGATTTATTACGCAAAAACCCTTCAGTCAGGAACTCCATCTAGATTCAGTGGCAGTGGATCTAACAGTGATTTCACTCTGACCATCAGTGGAGTCCAGACTGAAGATGCTGGACATTATTACTGTATGAGTTTCCATTGCAGAACAGATTCTTATGGTTATAATAGTTGTGTGGGTGATCGTGTGTTCACACAGTGATAAAGAGTCGTACAAAAACCTCCGTCAGTCAGAGTCACAGTGACTGAACTGAAACTGCAGCTGCTCAAAGGAGGATCTGAAATAACATCGTCACACTCGCATCTGAAATAAAACCATATAAATTAATCTGACACTCAATAATTATAGAGGTCAGAAAGAGATTTTGTGCTCTTATAGATCAGTGACACATTTGAGATCTGAGGGATTTCAGTTTGCCATATTTGCTGCCTTTTATTAATAATAGATCTTAAATTTAGTAATACTCCATGATAATTTAATTTGACCATCCTAACATGTCATTTGTTTATTATGCACTGTATTCTTCCTATATACTGCGCAGACAATAGTTTTTATATTAGCTTGCTGTTTTAATTATAACCTTGATCAACAGTTCAGTATCAACCTCTACTGTAATTAACGAGTTTGTTTGCCCATAAAATCTTTAGGATATTAGGTTAAACTTATTTGGCTTGCTGTCCACTGGAGAGGTGCTCGATGAAGCAGCTTCAACTCGAGCTCTGATATAGTTCCCCCCTAAATGTAGGACTTGATAATTAAAAGGGTAAGGTACCTAAGATGATGAAGGTGGAGTTTGGGGAGGTGGAGGGATACTGGGACAGCTGATACTAGTGTGACCG
>JAZAVI010001720.1:0-10900 GCA_036326025.1 Chrosomus eos
AATATTACCTGTCCTCAAGTAAAGTGGAACACATGTACTAGTTATAAAGATGTCATTAAGTGTTATTACACAGCAAAATGCTTTAAGTTTGATAATTAGACCTGTTATGACATATTTGTGACAGGTTGACAGGTTATGATTTCTTGGTTAATGTCAAGTTGTCATAACAAAGACATTTCTGTCTTTGTTAATGTCAAGTTGTCATAATCAAGACATTTTTGTCTTGGGTAATGTCAAGTTGTCATAACAAAGACATTTTTTGTCTTTGTTAATGTCAAGTTGTCATAACAAAGACATTTTAAACAATGTCAACTTTGCATTAAAAGTGTCATAATTTACCGAATGACACTTAATGACAACAGTCATAAACATTCATAAAGACTCCTTCATGTTCATGACAGGTGTTATGTCATGTTTATGACAGTGTCATGTCAGTCTTATGCACACCCCTTCAAATAAAGTGTTACCAATAAACTAAATGAAATAGCACTAAATGTAGTCCAAAATATGTAACATATACACTGTACAGGGGAGCAAATTGATGAGGGGTGTTAATTTATTTCTAATAACCAATATATTTCTGATGCCGTCAGCTGTCCTTGTATCACTGCCATAGTCCATTTTGCTGCTATGTTATTTTCAATTTCAGCAAGGGAGAGGTACATGAGATGATCAGATCTGTACCGTCATCTACATCCCAATGTCACACTCACATCAGGCAGGACAAAACTATAGCAGTCCTGAATAAACACACACTGGAGACTGGAGACCTGCAGAGAGTCAAAGACCAACACAAAATCAGCATGAAGGTCAAGTATGAGAGATTATTTGAAGGAACCAAACTCCAAGAGAATGAAACCCTCTTGAACAGGATCTACACACAGCTCTTCATCATAGACGGAGAGAGAGAAGGAGTGAATAAAGAACATGAGGTTTTACAGATGGAGAAAACAGCCAGAACAAAACACTCACAAGACACTCCAATCTCCTGCAATGACATCTTTAAAGCCTCACCTGAACCAGGATGTGAGGAGAAAGAGCAAATCAAGACTGTTCTTACTAAAGGCATCGCTGGAATCGGGAAAACTGTCTCTGTGCAGAAGTTCATTCTGGACTGGGCCGAGGGAAAAGCCAATCAGGATGTAGATTTCATGTTTGTGCTTCCATTTCGAGAGCTGAACTTGATCCGAGATCATCAGTACAGTCTTCACAGACTTCTGCTGGACTTTCATCCTGAACTTCAAGATCTGGACTCAAAGATTTATGAGGAGTGTAAAGTTGTGTTCATCTTTGATGGTCTGGATGAAAGCAGAATCACACCGATGTTTTCAGATGCTCAGAAAGTTTCTGATGTGACTGAGACTTCATCAGTGGGTGTGTTGATGTCAAACCTCATTAAAGGAGAGCTTCTTCCCTCTGCTTTCATCTGGATCACCTCCAGACCAGCAGCAGCCAATCAGATCCCCTCCAATTACATCAACCGCCTGACAGAGATTCAGGGATTCAATGAGCCTCAGAAGGAGGAATATTTCAGGAAGAGAATCAGTGATGCGCATCAAGCCAGCAGAATCATCTCACACATCAGAAGAGCAAGAAGCCTCCACATCATGTGCCACATACCCGTCTTCTGCTGGATCTCATCCACTGTGCTTCAAAAACTCCTGAACGAAGACCTGAGTGCAGAAATCCCTCAAACTCTGACTGAAATGTACATCCACTTCCTGCTGATTCAGATCAACATGAAGAATCAGAAGTATGAAGAGAGAGATCCAGAGAAACTCCTTCAGTCCAACAGAGAAGTGATTGTGAAACTTGCTGAAGTGGCTTTCAAACAGCTGATGAAGGGCAATGTGATGTTCTATGAGGAGGACCTGAGAGAGAGCGGCATAGACATCACTGATGCCTCAGTGTATTATGGGATTTGCACTGAGATCTTTAAGGAGGAATCTGTGATTCATCAGAGGAAAGTCTACAGCTTCATTCATCTGAGCATTCAAGAGTTTCTCGCTGCTTTCTATGTGTATTACTACCACACAAGCAGCAATACAGAAGTGTCTTTAGATTCACTGCATAATTTACAGAAAAGAGCAGTAGATAAAGCCCTTGAGAGTGAGAATGGACATCTTGATCTGTTCCTGCGGTTCCTGCTGGGTGTCTCACTGGAGTCCAATCAGAGACTCTTACAGGATCTACTGACACACACAGAGAACACCTCAGAGAGCATCAGGAGAACCACACAGTACATTAAAGAGAAGATCAAAGATGGACATGGCCTCTCCACTGAAAGATCCATCAATCTGTTCCTCTGTCTGCTGGAAGTGAAAGACCAGACTCTGTCCAGAGAGATTCAGGAGTTTGTGAAATCAGACAAACACTCAGAGGAGAAACTCTCTCCTGCTCACTGCTCAACAATCTCCTACATGCTTCAGATGTCAGAGGAGGTGCTGGATGAGCTGGACCTCAAGAAATACAACACATCAGATGAGGGTAGAAGAAGACTGATACCTGCTGTGATCAACTGCAAAAAAGCTATGTGAGTGTTTAATTTATGTACATTTACAATTAACACATTTTTCTGAAGTGAAGTTACCTTCTTTTATAACATATTTTGTCCCATAGTCTTGCTGGCTGCAATCTCTCAGTTCAGTGCTGTGAGAATCTGGCATTAGTTCTGCAATCTTCAAACTGTGTCTTGAGAGAGTTGGATCTGAGCAACAATGACCTGCAGGATTCGGCATTGAAGGTGCTCTCTAATGGAGTGAAGAGCCAAAATTGTCAGCTGGAGATATTAAGGTTTGTTGTAGTAATATTTTTCCATGTCTAATCCCTGATGAATTCCTGATGGAGGTTTAGTAATAATTCTCTACATGTCTAATATCTGTTGGAGTCTAAAACAGATGCTTAGTCTACTTTCCATTTTCTTTTAAAGCAGGGAGAGACAAATCTTCTTCTGGAGACAGACCTTTCTGCCGGCTTCAGTTCCAACCCTGCTTTAAAATACCTGCCTGTCAATTTCAAGTAACCTTGATTTGTGGTTGGGCTGAACTCTGCAGGATGGCAGCTTTCCAGGAGCAGGATTTAAAATCACTATAATCACAATATTTAGCAATTTACTTCAGGTTCCTTGTGATCAGCTTGGATGTTAACTGCTCTACCTCCTAGTTGGCTGCTTGTTTTGGTGATTGAAAAGGACTGTATAATTTGGTTGTTCTTTAAAAGGTTGTGGCCACCAGGGGGCATCGATTAGAATGCCGACAAGATGTTCCTTGTAAGTGTTTTATTAAATAAAAGTTTACAGGTGTGTGTGGTTCTGAAACAGAGATACAAACATAAATCAGTAAATGTAGACTCTCTATATAAATGTCAAATAGCTATTACATTCCTAGCAGGTATATAATAAACAAATACAATCAAGAAATTAAAGTATAATTTTGTTATGTAGAACTTAGATGCAGTGTTATAATAAATGCTTATCACTTAAACAAATACAATAGTTAGAAATGCAATAGTACACTATATCCCTGTTCAAAGATTAACTTTCTGCACATTAACTGCAGCAATATACAATATGCTAAATTCAGCTGAACATATAATAATTATAAGCTACATTATTCCTTAAAATAACAACGTTACACATAAGGCTTGCAGAGCAACACCATTAATTTACAGCGTTATCAACGATTAAACACACAGGCAGTGAGAAGCTCCGCCATTATACAATAACGAGCCACAACATTATTGTGAGGTAAAACTAACAACAAACATCAATATACTTACTGGTAGTTGCACGCACACAATTCTAGGAACTTAAATATGTAAGCCTACAGCAACACTATCTTATATTATCAATATAAATATAGATTGCACAGTCTTCAAACACCAGCGCTCTCTTCCGAACTTTCCCGCAAAACTGAAACTTAAGCTGTCTTCCGCGCGCCGCAAAGCGCAGTGCGCTCCTGATTGGCTGATTCCTAAACAGACAGTTTTAGCTGCCTGAAGAGGTAATCCTTCGTCACACTGCTGTTAACACCTAATTGTTTGTGGAAATATTTCCGAACACATAAAGTGCACTGTGATCCTTTGTTGAAGACTTCCATAATGGTGATGCATAAATTGGGGTTGTTAAAAATACAACCACAGGCCATGAGGAATCGAATCCAAACCAACCAAAGTTTAGCATGATATAAAGAGTTAAGTAATAGATGATAAAATACATTCATAACTTATGTTGGTATGACATGCTATTTTTAAGTGAACATATGCATAACTTAAAGCAGTAGCACCAGTATGTAGAAAGCAGGACAAATAGGCAATGTGCTGTGAACTGTTGTTGATTCAGCTTTTAGACTGAGCCAGCAGCTATATCACCCTTGTAGCCCAAGACTGGTTGCCCACTGAAGCTAAACCGGGATCTAAAACTAATACTTTTATATTAAAGGTCCAATATGTAGGAATTTTGTAATAAAAAATCCAAAAATCACTTGCACAGTGTGATATATTTCCTGTAGTTGTGTACTTACAATATCCCAAACGTCTCCAAAGATTTTTTATTTCAGAGAAATTCCAATTTTAAATAAGTGGCAGTCCCGGCCAACAAATGTCGCCTGTCAATGACGCAATATCCGCGATATCCTCGGTTTCCGCTCGAAATGCCATAGCCATGATGTAACCATGGCGACAGACATGGACAACTGCGTAATGCGTGACGTTTAGCGGCACAAAGTTCTTGTTTCGTTCAAACATAAACCATGGCAAGCAGACTTTGGGACAAACAAGGAGAACTAAAATGAGGATCAATATCAGCGTGGCGTTTTTGAGATGCCGAAAGCTCCACGTCCACGACTAACTTGGACTCGACAGAGCTTCACGAGTCACGACAGCTTTATTAGACAGGTGAGCAAATGTACATAAAACAAATCGATGTTACGATGACATGTTAGAATATGGTCAGTACGTTTTTCTAATCTTGATCTAACGTTAGCTGCTATGTTTCGTAGGCTATAGAAAACGAACTAACACGTTGAATAACATTATAACTTTCAACACACATTTAAATGCCGTTTAGTGTGATAGTGTAACGTTAGACCAAGTGAAACAGCGCTGCGTTCCCTCACAAGTTTAATTCGTCTAATAAACTGACCTGTGTGAGTAATCCAGCACTTGCGTGTAGTTCTGTAGAATTAAATGTCCTTATTCCTTTATATCCGTGGGACTCGCGTGATATACTTTATATCTGTGGGACTCGCGTGATATACTTTATATCTGTGGGACTCGCGTGATATACTTTATATCCGTGGGACTCGCGTGTGATATACTTTAGCAATCGCGACCTGCTTTACACCACTGTAATGTTAAAAAAACATGAGTGTTTTCACTCATCCCTAAAAATTATTAGATCCACCCAGGGTTGCCAGGTCTGCACAACAAAAGCAGCCCAATTGCTCATCAAAACTAACCCAATCACGGCCAAAAATAGTCAAATAGTGTTCCTGGGTGTTTCCCCGATAACAATCATGTTCCAGTGGGTAAAACAATCGCGTCAACCCGTGCACTACACAAACAACCCGCGGAAACAGTGCAGGCATACGGACCTGGCAACACTGGATCCATCAGCTGGACAGCAAGCATAGACATATCTATGGACAGCAAGTCTCGTCATTCAGCTCGACACTGCGTCATAAACATACGCCTTTGTTATTGTTGGAAACTGCACCCTCTTGTGGCCAAAAAAGTTACATACTGTATCTTTAAGTGATTTGCAAATGAGGAATACAACATCACCTTCATGTTTTTCTAACCTGTATGACTTTCTTGCTTCTTTGCAAAACAAAAGGATATCAACTGCAAAATGTTCAAGCTGCTCTTTCCTATGTAATATTAATGGACAGTGACCAGTGGCTGTCAAGCGGCAAACAAACTAAAATAAACAAACACACACACACACACTTTTTTGTCTCTGCAGGTTGTCAGGCTGTATGGTGACAGAGGAAGGCTGTGGTTACGTGTCTTCAGCTCTGAGTTCAAACCCCTCACATTTGAGAGAGCTGGATCTGAGCTACAATCACCCTGAAGATTCAGGAGTCAGGCTGCTCAACGACAAACTGAAGGATCCAAACTTCTCTCTTCAGTTTCTCAAGTATGTGGGGCAGTCTCTTTTCAGTTTCTCAAGTATGTGGGGCAGTGTATGATGGGGTCATCTAATAATTTTTTGTTAAGAAATTGTTTTTATGCTCTTGTGTATCATTATTTTTTTTTGACCTTGCTCTTTCTGACTAAATGTAGCAGAATCCATAAAAAAAGAAGATAAGAAAAGTTAGAAGTTAAGAAAAAGATAACATGATCAATATTTCTCAAATCAAGACATTAAAGGAGAACTCCGGTCAATTTTAACATTGAGCTCATTTTTTTGTACATTTGGAGTGCTGTCAGTACAGACAAAAACGACAAAAATCTGTGTTTCCGACACCGTGTTATCCTCTTTTTAAAATTTACACCCTGTTGACTTAAACGGGGCAAGTTCTAAACCTGCTTTTAGCCTCTTAACGCCCTTGATTTGTCATTACAAGTGCACAGCCATGTGAGTGGTGTTATTAAGAGTGAACACGGTCAATCTGACTGCAGTAGATGTGAAAGATATGAATAAAAAATGTTTATTCAGCCAGCTCACATACCTGTATTTTCTTCCTGTTTTCGGTCGAAGTCCACAGTAGTCGATTGTCGAGTTTGCGTGCGCGATCCTTAGTTATCTAGTTTCCAATGATCGTGCGCGCGAACTCAACAATTGTGATTAAATGTTAAAATTGACCGGAGTTCTCCTTTAAGACATATTTTATTTTTGAAATGGGGTATTTTACATTGAAAGGCAGACTTAAGATTTAAAACTGAGCCTAATCATCAAAGGGTTAAATGTTTAAATCACAATTTGCACATTACTCTTACAACTTTGTTGTGGTCTATCAGGTTCAAATGCAGAATTTAATCATCTTTTCTCAAACCCTGGTGGTGCTGTATCTATTTTACACAACAGTGAAACTATTTAATTAGTTATCATTTTGATTTTTTTAAATGTTTTTTTCTCTGTTCAGTTTGGAACATGGAGGAAATTTCAGGATCACACCAGGACTGCGAAAATGTGAGTCCTCAAACATACATACACCTATGCATATTTAATGCCACAGCTCTTCTGATCTGTCTTTCTGTGTTCAGATGCTTGTGATCTCACTCTGGATCCAAACACAGCACACACTCGTCTCTCTCTGTCAGAAGGGAACAAAAAAACAGAATGTATGAGAGAGGAGCAGCCGTATGCTGATCATCCAGACAGATTTGAGAACTGTGAGCAGGTTTTGTGTAAAGAGAGTTTGACTGGACGCTGATTACTGGGAGATTGAATGGACTGGATGGGGTCATGTAGCAGTGGCATATAAAGGAATCAGCAGAAAAGGTGGGAGTGACTGTAGATTTGGACTAAATGACAAGTCCTGGAATATTTACTGTTGTGATACGATTTACTCTGCATGGCATAATAATAAGAGCACAAACATTCCTCGCCCTTCATCCTCTAAGATAGTAGGAGTGTATCTGGATGTGTCGGCCGGCACTCTGTCCTTCTACAGCGTCTCTGACACACACGCACTCACACACTTACACACATTCAACACCACATTCACTGAACCCCTCTATGCTGGATTTTTGGTTTATCGTGATTCTTCAGTGTCTCTGTGTCAAATTTAACTTTATTGTAAGGAACCATAAAGACATAAATGGAAGGCCATTTCCTCAGAGCAAAAAATGAAAAACTAATTGTTACTTTATATATTAGAACTGTGACTAGTTCACGACCTTAGTTTAAGTTTAAGACCTTGTGTGCCAGAGGAACAAGCGTGCAGACATTTAAAATTTTGTCTTTGAACTTAATTTTTTGCAATAGCTCGGCATATTTCTATATCATCGCTGTCAAAGAGTAATTATCTGCTAAAGTGAGTTTACTTATTGTAGAGGTAACAAAAGCTAAGAGCATTGTAATGTTTGAAGCAGATCTCATAACAAATATCAGTAGATGGGAAAGTTTTTAAAAGAGTGTTTCATTCATAAATCCATAGGATCTTACCTTACCTGGCACACATTAGAGACATGCACACTCACAAGTCCTATCATATAACAACAAAATATAAACGCAATGTAAATAAGAGATTCATTGTGCAGTGTAGACAGCTTCATAGAACGGGAGTTTTTAAAACATCACTTAAAGGTGATTAACCCTCTGAGGTCTGAGCTGTTTTGGGGCTCTTTCGGTGTTTTGATATGCCCTGACATTTGTGCTTATTTCAGCTACTTAAAACATACCATTTGCCAACATATAAATTTGCTGTATTCAGCACAAACTCTGCTACAATAATATGTGAGCAAAATTGATGTACTTGTTTGCATTTTATAGAAAAAAAATAATATGCGTGGTTAGTACGTTTTGGAAAAAAAAATGTCACTGCAATAAGGCCATTTAACACATAATGAATAGTTGTCCACAATACTTTTGAGTTACTATTCTTGTAGGCTAGAATTTTTACTTCAAAATGAAGTGAAAATCATTCTGACCACTCTTTCAGAAACATCAATATAACGATTTGAATTTCTTACATCAGTTTTTGGGTCAGCAGTGCTGTATGCGTGGGAGTGTTAATGCCCATGAATATTAATGTGATTTACACCTGGGAAGACTAAAGACACTCCCCCAATGGCTAATGGGCCATCAAGGTGCTTAGAGGCAGCCTGAACAAAGAATGATTCACTGGTGAACAAAAAGTTAAAAAGAACAGCATTTATTCAAAATAGAATTTACGTTCTTTCCTAAGAATGTAAAGACTTAAAGTCATTACTATCACTTAACACATCCTTTCAAAAAAACAAACATAAAAAGACCAAACTTGTTTTTTTTATAAAAAAAATATTTTTATTCAAAGAATACTAAAAAAAAACTACCGCAGGTTTAAAAAACTGTTTGAATAGACTCATGGGCGAATGCGAGTATACAGAGCTCAGTTGCGGTCCAGTTTCCCGTGCAGGAAGAAATCGCAGTGTCTGTGGAACCATGTCAACATCGGTCTCTGTTTTCCATGACAGCGTGGACTGCATGTTGCTCGTCTGCTTGTTTGCCTTGGCTCTCTTCGGAACTGGTGCTTGGACATTGTCACATCTGTTATAAAAAAAGAAGAAAGAAAAAGTGTGAGCATGCTGATAAGACAATCAAAGAAACTGTATTATTATCATTATCAATCACTAATTACCATGGATTTAAAAAAGACATATTTGTAATTTCACACAAGAATGGGAACTTTTACATTATGACGATGTAAACACAATTAGGCTACATTTCATCTGTAAAATATTACGTCTATGCACTTACTCAGTATTATTCTCGATCGCACTGAGAACTGAACGACACCTGCGTGTCCCTCTGCGAGGTGCTGGAGAAGGAGAACGTGATGCAGCCAATTTCCTAAAAAACAAAACAAAATAACTGTTAGCATACATTATGTATACAACAGAGTTATTGAATATTCTGTACTGAATATGCATCTGTTACTGAATATTCTATATAGGTATTATTGTTTTTTTTGTATTATGTTTTGTTATTGAGTGTTAAAGCTGCCGTGACAATATAATTTCCTGCAAAGGATCAATAAAGTATCAACAACAACAACAACATCTGTTGATGGCCCATATAGAATGCATGCTGATAACACAATCAAAGAAACTGTATTATTATTACGCTTATCAATCACTAATTACCATGGATTAATTTCACACAATAATAGGAACTTTTACATTATGACGATGTAAACGATATTACGTCTATGCACTTACTCAGTATTATTCTCGATCGCACTGAGAACTGAACGAGACCTGCGTGTCCCTCTGCGAGGTGCTGGAGAAGGAGAGCATGATGCCACATTCCTAAAAACAAAACAAAATAACTGTTAGCATACATTATGTATACAACAGAGTATCTGTTGATGACCCATATAGAACGCACGCATTTATTATGTACACTCAATGAACGGATCGTTCGCGATCGACACATCGCTACATTTCAAACATTTACACCTGTATTCACAGTGCATAAGGCAGTAAGCATGATAATTAGTGTCATAGGCTAACTAAAACTGAACATTTGCGAGTATCTATGGCCCATATAGACAGCACGCATTTAGGGATAGGCTACACAATGAACGGATTGTTCGCGAACGAACGACACATCACTAACTTACATTTCAAACATTACACCTGTATTCACAAACAAGTATTTACGCATGATAAAGTGTCATAGGCTAAACAAAACTGAACATTTATATATAACATATTTAGACAGAATCTATCACGTTTTTACCAGAGTCTGAAATATCACATATAACCTAGCAGTTATTCCCCAAAAAATGCATTACACATAGGCTAAGGCAGTAGGCTATTTTAGCATGATAAGTCATGGGCTAACCAAAACTGAACATTTATATATAAAATATAGTGTATTTAGACAGTATCACGTATTTTACCGGAGTCTGAAATATATTTATCTCAATCACATAACCTAGAAGTTATTCTCGAACAAAATGCACTACACATAAGGCAGTAGGCTATTTAGCATGATAATCAGTGTCATAAACTAATCAAAACTGAGTGAAAAATATGTATGCTATATACAAATATGTTCAGAGAATATCACATTTAAAAAGTTTACACGAGCATACAATGTTAGGGATATTGTGAGGTATTTCCTATGTCAAAAGCTAGCCAAAACTAGGCAAAATATAAAATTCATTTGAGCTCTATATGATAAGAAAACGAATTATAACACTAAAAAACTTACTCCGAACTTCTATCCTCGGTTGGATCAATTCGTTCT
>JAZAVI010001721.1:0-10295 GCA_036326025.1 Chrosomus eos
TTCGTTTTCGACTTAGACTTTTAGTTTTCGACTTAGACTTTTAGTTTCAAACTTAGACTTTTGGTTTTCATTTAAGACTTTTAGTTTTCAATCTGACCCAATAATCCCTCCATAGTTGCTTATGCGGCCGCCTTAGTTACAAAGTGCTGCGGGAAACCCTGAATCTGTAATGGAAACGCGACAGCGTTTAACATAGAATAACTTATCAGAGTTGTTTCGCGACAGTGTTCATTAACCATTCAACTCCGGATTGGTTCTGGAATATTCGCTGGGAAAATAAGCTCCGCAGTGACCGCCACAATCCGTCCTCCAACGCATGCTCATGTTTTGAGACTGTGCTCGAAGAGGAGGCGGGGCTATTCGCGCGCGCCTCCGTTGTCAGTTTGTGTGAGAGAGAGGGGGGAGCAAGCTGCGCGCAGCTCTACAATAAAATACAATTTTACCTTTATTAAATAGTTAAAAAAATCTGAAAATCAATCCGTGGCGGTCAGCGTTGATATTGTGGCGGCCCGCCACAAATTAATGAATGTATGGGAAACGCTGGTTATAGGCCTACTAATACTAGCTACTACGAATTCTGATACTACTAACACTATAAATCGAAGGATTGATGAGCTGCTGGGTTCATGAATATTATCACGTCTGCGTTTGTGCATTAGTTTCTGCTTGCTCATAAAAGCTGAATAATTCCAAATGAACTCCATTATTTTTACAGGAAAATACAACAAATAATATAATTTACATGTAGACGTCATGTACACTTCAATTCTGCGTGGTATGCAAGACTCTCTCATCGAGTGTGTGAGAAACACTGAGCGCTCTCAGCAGTGACAGCAAGTCGTGTGCCTCACACTAGTGTTTACTGCCCGTCAAATACACTGTGTATTCATTGAAATTTAACTGATATAGTGGGCTTTACGGATCACTTGACGGAGAGCGACTCTCAAGCGCTCAGTCAGTGTTCGGCGAGATGGCCGGGTGTGTACCAGTTCCAGATTGTAGAGGTAGTTACTCGTTTAGCGATAAACTTCACCTCAGCTTCACGTCCGCCTTCCGCCATGCGCGTGAACTGCGAATGGGTCCCGTCATAGGCTTTATCGTTATTATCGCGGGAAGAATAATTCTCATCGTGAGGAAAAATTTTAACGATATATCGCAAACGATAATATATCGCCCATCCCTAGTCTGTTCCTCCTCATGGCACCTCCAGACTCTTAATCAAGCCAGGACTATATGGGATCCACAGTGTAAAAACAAAGGACTCTTAGGTGGCCATCTCAACATGCGCAGTATTGCCCCTAAGAGGGAACAATTGACCCTTCGCAAAGACCCGCCCTCCTTAGTTACTGTCGCTATGTCTGACAAGCTACGCCGCTCTCACGCTCTCACCATGTTCTCACGCAGTGAAAAATACATCGCGGAGCAGAGAGGAGACTGACAACACGCGGAAAGACAGGACAGACCAGGATACTTTTCGGTTACTTTTGATATTAAACATATTAAACAAAGTCTCACCTTTCAAATGTGGTAATTTTTTGAAAGAAATTTAAACAATAAATACCGTTTTGTGGCTCTTTAATGTGCCGTGACAGATCGCTGTAGAGCATCAGTTAAAGCTGCTCGTGAACCGATGATCTCTTCCTTCTAGTTCATTTATAGCATCAAATAAACATGAATGAACATAATAAGTAATGTTGTTTTAACCGCGGAAAGGCGTCAGTATATTCAGTTTTCCAAGTTCAAATCCTCCCATGTTAATCTACTAACTCTCCTGACTGCTTTTTCTGACAAAATGGCGGATGGCGAAGTATGATTGGTTAGAACACCTGTCAATCAAGCTCCACGCGAAGGGTCAATTGGAGCATCTTCTTATTAGCCCGCGTTTCCACTGCCGGGCCAGTGCCGAGCCGTGCTAGTGCGTGCCAGGGCCAGTAGCGTTTCGTACTTACACAAAAGAGACTTTGTTGCTCAGCACATAAAGATGAACTACTTACCGTGATCTCAGACTGTGTTTAAGTGGTTTCTCCACTGTGTGGATCTTCATGTGTAGCTTCAGGTCACGTTTAATAGAGAAACTCTTTCTACACTGATCACACGTGTGCGGCTTCTCTCTGCTGTGGATCATCTCATGTGTTTTCAGATGTGATGAGTCACTGAATCTTTTGTCACAGTGTGAACACTTGTACGGTTTCTCTCCAGTGTGGATCCTCTCATGTTTTTTCAGAGTTGATGAGTCACTGAATCTTTTGTCACAGTGTGAACACTTGTACGGTTTCTCTCCAGTGTGGATCCTCTCATGTGTTTTCAGATTTGCTGACTGACTGAATCTCTTGTCACAGTGTAAACAAATGTAAGGTTTTTCTCCAGTGTGAATTCTCTCATGCGTTTTCACAGATGATGACATACTGAATCTCTCATCACAGTGTGAACACTTGTAAGGTTTTTCTCCAGTGTGAATTCTCTGGTGCAGTTTTAAACCATCCGCTGTAGTAAAAGTCTTCTCACACTCAAAGCACATGTACTCTCTCACACCAGTATGAGTTTTCTGATGTGCGTGTAAATATGTCAGCAGTGAAAAACTCTTTCCACACACAGAACATGAATGTGGCTTCTCCTTTGTATGAACTGTCAGGTGTGTCTTCAGATCTGATGACCTAAGAAATGTTTTTCCGCATTGATCACATGTGAACTGCTTCTCTCCGGTGTGGATCATCATGTGACTCTTAAGATTTGCTGATTGACTGAATCTCTTCCCGCAATGATCACATGTGAACGGCTTCTCTCCGGTGTGGATCCTCATGTGAACATTAAGGTATGCTGATTGACTGAAGCTCTTCCCGCACTGATCACATGTGAACGGCTTCTCTCCAGTGTGGGTCCTCATGTGAACATTAAGGTTTGCTGATTGACTGAAACTCTTCCCGCACTGATCACATGTGAACGGCTTCTCTCCGGTGTGGATCATCATGTGACGCTCAAGACATTGTTTGGTTGTGAAACTGTTTCCACACTGAGTGCAGGTGAAAGATTTCTTGGCTCGTCTTTTCTTTAAAAATGTATTTTTAGTCTTAGAGCGACTCAAAGGTTTTTCTCCAGGTTGGACATGATGTTCCTCCTCCACTTCACTCAGTTCTTCTCTCTCCTCCTTCACTTCACTCAGTTCTTCACTCTCCTCCTCCACTTCACTCAGTTCTTCACTCTCCTCCTTCACTTCACTCAGTTCTTCTCTCTCCTCCACTTCACTCAGTTCTTCTCTCTCCTCCTTCACTTCCATCAGTTCTTCACTCTCCTCGCTCTCTTCCATCAGGTCTGAAAAAATAGTACATTTAATTTTCAGTAGATCAAAATAATTCAAAGAAAGAAATATAAAGTGAAAGGACATGAAAGTGAGGCCTGATGTAATGTAGAAAGTAGACAACTGCTATAAAATATTATGATCATTTCATGGCTTTTTATAAATTGATTACGTGTCATTGAAACTTTCCATAGATAAGGAAAATGTATCTTCCAATTATTTTAAAACATTATAGGCACATGTTTCTTTAGCAAGAACTATTAAATATATTTGATTAATGACACAATTATCTAACATGATATTAACATTAATTAACATAAAATACTGCAATGTTTTGACACCAACTCTGCACATTTTGCACATATTGCAGTAAGCAAGGAAAACACATGCTTACATATTGACTTTTCATAGAAAGCCGCACGCTTGCTTTACAATTCAGTTGGCTTGCTAGACACATTAGTCAAAGTCAAGTCAAGTGAAAGTTTATTTATAAAGCACTTTTTAAAAACACCAAGTGTTTAACAAAGTGCTGTACACGGATATCCTACATCAATGATACATACAATCAACAGCACAAGAATAAAAACAATAAAACAACTCTCACATAGCGTCAAATGCCAGACTGTACTAATAGGTTTTAAGATTAGATTTAAAAACAGCAAGGGTTTGAGCCTGTCTGATGTACAGGGGCAAACTTTTCCAGAGCTTCAGTCCTGCTACTGCAAAATCTCTTTCACCCTGCTCTTCAGCTTTACCCGTGGGACAACTAAAAGCAAATGGTCAGCAGACATAAGCGCTCTTGACGGAGCATACAGCTTAATCGGCAGTCAATGCAGTGTTGACAGAACCAGGCTAATATGGTCATACTTCCTGGTTCTGGTAAGAACTCAAGCGGCTGCGTTTTGAAACAGCTGTAGTTTGTTTATTAAGCGTGCAGGGCAACCACCCAGTAGAGCATTACAGTAATCTAGCCTTGAGGTCATGAACGCATTAACTAATTGTTCCGCATTTGTCAATGAGACCATATGGCATAATTTCAGACTGATCTCATGAAAAGGCGTATGTATGACACGCCAATTCGTTTTTCCATTTTTGGCGTGCTATCAACACGCTTTTCAGCGTGTTTATGAACGCCGTTGACTTAACGTTACATTACTGTATATATAAATATATGACCTACCCCAACCCGTCCCTAAACCTACCCGTCACTGGGGTTAATACCATGAGTCTTCCCCTACCATCCTAGGAAGAAAAATATCGCTTCCCAGATGTATATCAAAATTTGGCTTTGTTTCGCTCGGATATTTAACGGTGTGTACATACACGCGGACATAACGGCGTAGATATACACGCAGATAGCTGAAAATGCGTATAAATAACACGGCACTTGACTTGAAAGTGGCGTGTATGTTTACGCAAAAGTGATGTCATGTTGCGTAATTTAGATATATTTTTTCTGATCGTGTCGCTCACTAGAGCAGATGCGCGTTTACTCTGATTGGCCTCGCTCAGGACTCGATCCAGTGAGAAGCGCTTGAATTCAGCAAAGAACACAAATGTCCAATTTAAACCAGTTTAAAGACAGATTAACAGTGCTGTCAAACAGGAGAAACACTGTGCGCAACGATCCAGTCAGAATCTGAATTGATACTGAATCAATTTACCATGGATTTACTGTAACGTTACGTTAGCCTAGTAATATTAACTGCACTACGAAATGTGGGATATACATATTGAGTTGTATTATATTATTAATGTAGACAATGTATTAAAAGACTATTGGAATTAGGCATGTGCCGGTATCAAATTTTCATGCTGCGATTAATTGATTGAGCTTTTATCACGGTATACGGTATTATCACGGTATTTTATTTACATAAGAGAAACAGATGGATTGGGGGGGATCTAAAAAAACAACTTGCATCACAATAGGTGTAATTGTGATTGTCAAAACATTTGGTAACTAAACAGTATTTTCTTAAGTTTAGTGACAACATGTTACAATGTTTACATGGTAGGGGTGGAACGGTACATGTATTCGTATCGAACCGAAACGGTACGGGCGTCACGGTTCGGTGCACGAATTTGCACGTAGAATACACGGTACAAAAACGCCGGCGCGCGCGCGAGAGAGAGCGAAAGAGAGGCGCGATGAACATTGTGTGTGTCTGCGCGCGCGTGTGCGAGAGAGAGGCGCGATGAACAGTCATGTGTGTGTGTTTGTGTGTGTGTGTTTGCGCGCGTGCGGGAGAGATCTCTCGTGCGCGATTGAACAGTGGAAACATACTCCGTCATTTTTTCATACAGGACATCATTAAAACTGCAAAGTGTTTACTGTTTACTTTTGTGTACACTTGCAATAAAACACAACATTGTGCTTTTGTCACACTCTAAACTCTTGTCAAACTGTAACCTACAAATGTTAACAAAAGTTTTTAAAGGTAGTATTATTTTATACGGAAATCAATTATTTATAATTCAGATGAGAATAAAGTTAGGGTTAACTAAAATGAAGGAAAACAAATATATTGATCTGAAAGAGCAAATTAATTTTAAATTCATTCAGGTACAATTACCAAACATATCTCAAGGTCTTTTCATCTTTTTAATAATTTAATAAATAAACTAATTATATAAAACTCCTGTCAGTGCACTACAAATAAACTGGTTCTATGCCTTTATTAATAAAAATTATTTAAAAAATACAAGGCTTAAGACATTTATAAAAATGCCTTCTGCATTTTTGTTTTGCTTTTCACTCCATTGTACCGAAATCGTACCGAACCGTGACGTCTGAACCGAGGTATGAACCGAACCGTGACTTATGTGTACCGTTCCACCCCTATTACATGGTACAGTGACTGGTAGGCTTTTTGTATTATTGCTGAACACAATTTTCATGATTTCTGTTCAATTCTTGATTTGATTTCAATCTTGAGTCAATCTTAACTCATTTGGATAAATATTAGGTAGGCTACGGTAGTACAGTAGGCTACAGCCTACATGTCAATTTTTCTCAAGAAAAAATATATCTCACATAATTCTGTAAACATACAGAAAGCCCTATCAACTGGTATTATTAAAGGTTAAAATTAACAAATTAAAAATAATGTGGTTTTCATTATAATAACAATTATGTAGACTAATGACATAAGTAAAAATATAATAAATATGTAATATAGTGCACATTTAGCGAAAAATTCTCCTCTCTATTTTTTCTAGTCAACTAACGTGCTGGTAATTAAATGGCTTTCCTGAGGCAAATGTAACGTTCTGTGACATAAATGTTCTCCTGCAGTTTTATTGACCTCTTTCCGTGATTGTAAAACACTGATTGATCTATTATGTATGAGGCATACCTTTCAGGAAGTTGTACTATATCTTTAAATAAAAAGTAACAGATGATCGGTTCACTTGAACTAAGGTGCTACAGTGATCTGTCGCGTCACATTTACAAGAGCCAAAACGGTATTTATTGTCTGCATTTCGTAATAAAATGGACAGAACCTGAGAGCTGAGAATTTTTTTCATATAAAAAGTAACCTGCTCTCTCTAGTCTGTCGGTGTCAGTGTCCTCTTTGCTCCGCGATTTTTCTCTGCGTGAGAAAATGGATGTTTGTGGCGTGAGAGCATGTGAAAAGTGTTGATTGCGTGAGTCTCAAGCTGAATGCTATGAAGTTCTCAATTTCACATCTACGTGTTCTCGAGTTTAGCTACTCTTTTAACTTCATAGTTGGCAGCTCTGCTTTTAGAAAGGAGATAAATCGTCGGCAGCGTTCCTCTTTCCGCCATGCTTCTTCTCCATGCGAGGATTGTTTACATTAGACTAGAGCGCGCACTGCGCCGCATGAACAGTGCTTATGTGGGGATTGTTTACATCAGAGTGCGCATGTGTTTTGCGCAGCATATACACAGTGGGTTTTTTTTAACAGTTGAAAATAAGCTAATGCGTATTATAAAAATCTAAATTCGGATCTATTATTTTTCACAGTATTTTGAAGTGCCCGCGATAACAATATCGTGCATATTCATTACCGCGATTTATCGCATTACCGAATACGGCACATGTCTAATTGGAATATAATTACAGTTTTTAATAATGTATTTAACTAGGCTACTGTTTTTCATACTGAAGGATTACAAATATAAGAATATGTTTAATTTAGGTTCTAATACAATAGTATATAAACTGAGAAATGTTCTATACATTGAATTTAGCATTTAAGGTTAGGATGGTGATTATATCCGGCCAATCCTGTTTTTTCTGTATTTGTAAGATTACTGAAACTTTTAATGGTTCTTTCCTGCCAGTCATATTTCTCTCTATTGTAAGTTAAATGAGTCAGATTACTGAAACTCCCACCCTTTGTTCTAATGGCTCTCGGAGCCACTGTCCCAGTCGTTGAATTGGATTAGAATATTTACATTTGAATCACCCTGTTATGCTGATGAAGATCAGGGTTGGGGAATTTCTGGTAACGAGCTGATTCCTATACTTACATTTACATGCTTTGTTCACCTCTATGTAACTCTACATTCCACTACAAGGGGAATATTGTTTCCACAACCTGCAGCACTGAATTTTTAGACTAGAGATATTATAATTTATAAGTTATAATTATTAATACTGCTATTATTATTACCTATTATTATCTGACTGCGTGAGACTTAAAAGGAGGAAAAGTGGAATCCCTGTGAAAACCACATTCTCTCCGTGTCGGCGAGCCTATTTTCATTGCAGGAAAAATAATATATACTGCAATAACCATTCATAGTTACAAAGACAATTTGGTTATTTTTGCATGTCTCTCTCTTAATTCCTGTACTCCCTTTGCTGCATTGATTAATCCTAATGTATACAATAAATACAGTTTAATGGGAAAGTGCTTTTCCTTACATTTCTTGCAGGGCCAGTGAAAATATAGAAGGGCCAGCAAAACTCTGATCTACTTTTATGTTGAGCCCTGCATTAGGCATGCTCGCTTTGCTAAAACATCTTCTCTTATTAATTATTATCATCTGGGCTCTTTCTGCTACTTGATGGGAAGACAAGAGGACAAATGATTGGGAAGACGGGAAGACAAATCTCAATCCATTGTCTCAGTTTTTATACAAACTGTAGCATTGACTGTATTCATCAACCCTGTTACCAAAGTTACCGTAAGAAGAATCTCTGACTATAACTATGAATAACATATTATATTTGACAAATACAACTTTATCAGTAACTTAGTGTTTACTGATTATTCATAAAAAAAATATTTTGTGAATTCTGGTAACGTTGTTGCAAATTGGGAACCAGATATAAAATAAATGTAAAATAAAACAGTTAAAATAGTATTTAGTTTGATCTGAGGTTGAAGATCAATATAAAAATGTCTCAAATCTCCCTTTACTGACCATTTGTTGAAGAAACCCAGAACGTTCTGTACCATTTCAAAGTTTAACTCTTTATCTAAATGTGATGAAGTGCTTGAATGTTTCTAACATGAATGTTCTTTAGCATCATGAATGAATGAGGAATAAACACCAACCTCTTTGTTCTTCAGGATCTTCAGTGTGTTTCATTCTGCAGGTTCTGGATCACTCGTGTTCTCACTATCCTCTTTAATAAACTCAGTCTTGGCAGATTTCAGCTCTTCCTGATGCTCGTCTTCACTTGTAGCTGATGGGAATTTACAGCATTTATTGGAGAATTACAGTGGGAGGAGCTTCACTGATGATGTGATTGCAGTGGGAGGAGCTTCACTGATGATGTGATTGAAGTGGGAGGAGCTTCACTGATGATGTGATTGAAGTGGGAGGAGCTTCACTGATGATGTGATTGCAGTGGGAGGAGCTTCACTGATGATGTGATTGCAGTGGGAGGAGCTTCATTGATGATGTGATTGCAGTGGGAGGAGCTTCACTGATGATGTGATTGAAGTGGGAGGAGCTTCACTGATGATGTGATTGCAGTGGGAGGAGCTTCACTGATGATGTGATTGGAGTGGGAGGAGCTTCACTGATGATGTGATTGCAGTGGGAGGAGCTTCACTGATGATGTGATTGCAGTGGGAGGAGCTTCACTGATGATGAATTCCAGCGTGGGAGGAGCTGATCTGCCAAAATCAAAAATATCAATAACGGAGTTTTGTTTTTATAAGAAATTACACTTCTAAGTACTTATGTCTGTCTGTCTGTCTGTCTGTCTGACTGTCTATCTATTCATCGTACAGTACCTGTACCAAAGTACCAAATCATTATTTTTATTGCTAATCCTAACATTATTCTGCGTCTTCGTTAAAATACAGGTATCTAGAAATATAGAAAATAATATAAATTATATAAATTATTCCAAATATAAATAATGGTAAGAAAAACACTAAAAATCGTAAACCGAAATAAACTTATAGTAGCCAACAAATCCCCTCAGTCTGCTGACACCAATGAAATGAGCTTTAAGTGACAATTTACAGGAGATCTGAAGACATCAGCATAATAAATTAGGTGAAAACAGGAACTATTGTCATGAAATAAAGAGTGTTTTCAGCAGATCTGTTAATATTGATGAGCCTCAGACTATCAACACTCATTCAACAAGACATTCAGGATCATCAGCAGATCATCTCACTTTATTCTGAGTGTTTGCTGTTAGAAACACATTGAGTATATATAAAATATATGAATGGGATAAAAAAGTAGAGGTCGACCGATTCATCGGTTTTGCCGATTAATCGGCACCGATAGTTGATTGGTGAAACTATCGTTATCGGCAAAAATCCACACCGATAGTTTTTCCGGGTTGCATCTGTTGCTGGAGCGGCTGAGAAGTGCGCGCGGTCATTACACAGCACTAGCGCTCTGAAGAGACTGCTGGCATTATACAGAGCGAGAGCGGCCTCTAGAGGACAAATAATAAACTATCACTGGCCGAGTTGTTTACATTAACACGTGAGGCGCATGCCAGCACGGACCACGGAGAGAACACGCAGCAGAGAGAGCGCCGCTGACACTTCAG
>JAZAVI010001723.1:0-32187 GCA_036326025.1 Chrosomus eos
TCTATGTCGCGTTGAACGCGCGCGCTCCGGTTTGTGATATCGGATGTAAAACAAACCGGTTTTGTGTGACGGATGAGCCCGCACGCAGATGTATATCACTCGACACGGGTTATTCTGTCATCTATTCGGAAGTGATCTGTAACACAACAGTGCTATTGTGACGGGGAACTGATTCATCCAGCGCCAGCTCTTCATACGCGCATCTCCTGATATCTGGTATGATGTGTTTTATTATACTCTAGAGACTCAGAGAGTATACCCATGACAAATTGTTTCTCTCTGGATATCGCAGACACGAAGGCTATGCTGTCGATATTAGCTAAACGAGCATCATCATCATCATCATCCAGGCCTTCAATACTCTCAAGAGATGGAGGCCTGTGATATATCATGCCATTCTAGAAGTGTGGAATTGTGATTTTTAGATCAGATTTTCAAGATAATGCTTGTTTTTGATCACTTTGTTAAATACATTTGCAAGGTAAAGTGGGGGAAATTTTAGCTCTTAGAAAATGTACATTTTACAATGACTGTGCATTCAAAACTCTTATTACTTGAGATGAGACTGTCCTGTTACAGGCCTGTGTGAAGAATTTGATCAAAGTTATTAAAGAATAATATCCTGAGCTGGACCGATATATTTTTCTTGTAGTGTAACAAGCCCTTTTTCAGATAAAATGATTAAAGAGTGGAAATTGTAATTTATTTTTTATTTTTTATAGGAAGTTACCAAGCTGAAATGGCACCAAATAGTAAGAATGACCCATTAGAGGTTTGTGTTAAATCACTATGCAATAGCATTGGTCATTATAGTTATAATAAAAGGGATGGTTTACAAAATGCATTTAAAAACTTTTTTTCATTTGTTTTAATCAACATCGATATAGTGAAAATGTAACTGGTCTTTTTTCTTCTTTTTTAACTAGCTCTATTTGAAATGTTCCTGTGGTGTGACATTTACTGACATTTAAATTTTTTTTTTTAAATGTAGTCTATCTGTAAATATTTGTCATATAAAATGCATGTATATCTGATATTTATAAAAGGAGAAGCAATGTGTAAAATAGTTTTAGGTGAAGAGTTGCGTGTCAGATACCCATAATTATGGATAAACATGCAGTCAAACTAAGGCAAATAAAAGTAGCTAATATCTCGACACGAGGCAGAAAAATCCTGTATATCCCGGATGAATCTCCAGAGCTTTTATTATTCTCTCTAGAGTTTTTTTTTTTTTTACATTTGTTTGTGTAGTCCTAATAAACAGGAAAGTAATGCTAAAGTTTTAGTTCACCAAAAAATTAAATTTATCACATGACTTTTTTACCCTCAAGCCATCCTGTATATGACTTTCTTCTTTCAGCCAAACACAACCTGACTTCTATTAACAAACGCATGGCTTGGCTTCATAAGGCCTTTATTAACCCCTGGAGTCGTGTGGGTTACTCTTATGATGGATGGATGCACTGTTTTGGGCTTCAAAACTCAGGCTTTATTTACTCCCATTATAAAGCTGGGAAGAGCCCGGGTATTTTCTGCGATTTAGTTTGGCTGAAAGAACGATGTCATATACACCTAGCATGGCTTTTTTGAAGGTGAGTCAATTATGGTATAATTTTCATTTTTGGGTGAAAAACCTTTGTTTCAAAATCCATCGATTCTGAAATTATTTCAACTGTAAAGCACCTCTAGAAAAGGGGAAACAATAATGTCATTATTTAGTTCAGTTTAATAACAGGGATAATGTTCATCTATGCACGGCGGTGCATGACGTATTTCCGGTGAAGGTCTAAGGATGCTGGATTACTTCCGCCGATCGTAGAGTGCTATGCATATCCGAGAATTTATATTGGCTTCTATTCTCTTTGGCTATACTAAAGGAACGTTAGTCACAAAAACAGACAAAACAGCCACCCCTCATTTTGTTTATGCTTATTTGCTTTATTATATTAAATACACATAACTATAGACTCTGCCATAATCCCGTTTTCCTCCGCTTTAAATCTCCCCAACCGGAAACTGAAGGGCAGCCTTGCGTCAAAGGCGGAAGTTATGCGTGCATAGCCTATTATGAAGCTATTTCAATTCAGCTATAAAGCAGCTCTACAGAAAGCAAAAGCATTAATAAATCACAAGATGGTATTATTGATGTATTTGATGTTGTGGAATACACTGTGCAAATATCTTGAGCCTTGTGTTTACCACAGACCTTATTTCAGACATTTAACCAAAAAAAAACTATTCAATGACTTCGGGACGGTGGTGTGCTAAAATGCTAAACCGTGTCTGGGTTTTGGCCTACAAAAGTGAGTTTCCAGCATGATGAGGGCAGAGCTGGTGTGTGATTTCAGGTGAATCATGTACGCTCCGGCAGCCGAAGCGGGAGTGACCGTGGTGGAGAAGGATCCGGCTCTGACCAGTGCGTATTCCCCTGTGGACTACATGAGCATCACCAGCTTCCCCAGACTCCCGGAAGATGATGCTTCCGCAGACAACGCCTTCAAACCCCGCAAAGACGACGATAACTTCCTCAGTGAGCCGGACACAGGTGAATGCTGCATTGATCATAGGGATGCTTGAATGTCACCCGTCACTGCTCTGGGGTTTTCAGCCAGTATCAGCCAGTCTCTTCCCTCTGAAGACCTCCTTCCCTTTACCTCTGTACAGATTAAACGTTGTCAAAATAATTCCTGTTCGCATGGACATGTGGATTTTTTTTTTATTATAAATTTTACTATTATAAACTAGTAGCAGTGCTTCGCCTGTGCTTCACCCCCATATAGTCTCAAGTCAATCTCTGCCTAGGAAATCACCTAGTCTTAATCTGCATTGCTATTTGTGCTTGTTGTGAATACGCAGGCCACAAGAAGTAATTAGGTTCACTTTTAATCACGACATGCTATCCGGCAACAAAGGATTCCATTCATTATGCTAAGCTAAGCTACAAACTAAAACAATGCATGCACTGAGACAAAAATGCATTTGCCTGGCTATCTAAATGTAGGGGAGACGGTGAATAACCCCCATTTCAGAAAACGGTTGTGTGTTCCTTTAAAAGCGATGTATAAATGAAGGTGACTTGTGTCTCCATAGAGCCGGATCTGTTCCTGAACTCGGCCCGACTGCAGCGGCTGCCCTCCTCCGCCTCGGACCTGGCCAGGCACGACATCTCTCCCCTGAGAGAGACCACCAGAGACCCGCTGGCGCAAGAGTGCGCGTGCACACGGGACGGCCTCACCGTCATCATCACCGCCTGCCTGACCTTCGCCACCGGGGTCACCGTGGCCCTCATCATGCAGATCTACTTCGGGGACCCACAGGTGCGCCCAAACACAGCAGCACAGAGCCTTCTGTAAAGGGGTCCCAACTCTGCAACAGGTTGCCAATTGAAATAAAAGCAGAACATGATATAAAGCCTTTTACGATGAGGGTTGAGCACTGATTTGAAACAAACCAGAGTTGTATGCATATTTAAATTGTAATATATGATTGTTTTAAGCATTTGTATCTGTATGCTGCCAGAGTTTGAAGTATCCTTAAAGTAGGGGTTTAGTGAGGGTTTAGTAGGCTTGCTAGTTTTTTTATGTTAATGTTAATGAAGGCAAGCAGAGTTAGTCGTTCTTTTAGCACATTAACCCCATCAACTACCAACTCTTAGATTTGATTAGTTTTTTTTTAAGTGCTAATAAAAAGGTAAACAGTTGGAGTTGGTAGGGTTAGTTGTGTTTTAGTTTTAAAGGGGTGGTTGATTGCGATTTCACTTTTTTCATTTTAAATAGTGTGTGATGTTGCTGTTGGTGCATGAACATTATCTGCAAAGTTGCAGCGCTGAAAGTTCAATGTAAGCAGAGATATCGTCTTTTAAAAACCAGGAAGTGTAAATGCCTACAAAAACGACTCGATTGGGACTACATCTGGGTTTTAGACGTCACTAACCCACACATTTGCATCAACCCTCCCTCCGGAATACGCAAAAAAGGGCATGGCCATATTTCTGGCTTTGCTGAAGAGGAAGTTATAGGGGAGAGCTAGCCGTGCCGTCGAAAGTGTTCGGGCTTCCTACAGACGCTGTAGTTCGTCAACAATAGCTACAATTTATGTTTGATAATGTTTCTGACAAATACAATCGTAATTTAGCTCTTTGTGCGGCACATTTCACTGAAGACAGCTTCCTGAATCTCCAACAATTCAATGCCGGATTCCACAAACTGTTGCTAAAACCTGAAGCTGTTCCAACGTTAAAACCAGATGCCGCCGTGGTTGGGACACAACCTGTAAGTAAGACTTAATAATTTTAAACGTATTTGTATAATTTTAGACGTAATGGTTTCGTTTTATCAAGGACGTAAACAAATGCCAGCGCTGGCTTTATAGTCACTTGTTATGCTATTTCGTGTTTCTATGGCAAACGCGTACAAACATTTAGGACCTGAATTTGTAATCATATAGATTTTGTAAATGTATTTGCCATGTATAGCTACTTTATGACGTAATTTTTCGATTTGATCATGAACGTGATCAATGTCAACAGTGTTTGTTTATAGTAGCCAGTTATATCGATGCTAAGAAAACATAAACAGAGTAAACTAAGTTTTGTTAATAGCTAAACGGTTGTTCATTATATCGATAAAACAATAACTTTAAAAAACTGTATTACTCATGTAATCATTTGTATTAAATGTTTAATCAAGGTAAAAACGTATCTCAAAAAGCTAACAAGCAGCAGTAGCATTTTCAAGTATAACAGGTATCAAACTTCTTATGTAATAGTAGAAGAATAGAATAATAATAATTCAAAAACGTACCATTCAGAAACGTTTTGTAACAGCCGTGTTTGTGGAGGTTCTGTTTGACTCTCTTCATCGCCGCTTTCTGGGTCTGATTCGGGCTCAAACTGATACAGCGGTATCGACTCCATTATTTACATTAACCGGAGCACATGAAATTCGAGCCCGTAAAGGCAAGGGGCGTGCCGGTTCCGGACAACGTGCGCTACGCAGTTTAGCCAATTACAACACACCAGCCCAAACTAACCAATCTGAGCCCACTGCCTGTTTCTGAGGGAGTGGTTTCATAGAATCAGGAAGTCAACCGGTCGTTCAAATGACAGAGGAGAAAGAGGCTTACAATAAAGGTGAAATTTATGAAAAATAAGACTTTTAAAAAAAGAAAAACCACGAATACATGTTATATTGCACCCCACAAACACAACCATGCAAAGAAAAAAGGCAGTAAACCACCCCTTTAACCAAAGGTAAACCGGGTTAGTAGCTTTTCATAGTGTTAAAGGATAATTCGGGTATTTAGCACTTTGAGTCTATTTTCTAGTGTGTTTTGGATGAACTAGAGTGGTGGACACAGAAATGTTGACGATGGGTCCTGTCTCGACTTTTTGGCTGTGTTCACACTGCAGGGGCTTAATGCTCAAAAAAATTGATTTTTTTGCAAGGCCGTTCACATTTCCAATTAAATGCGACCTTTTGTGATCTCCTGTGTGAACGTGAAATGACCCAGAAGTGACCCGTATGCGCAGAAGAGTACTCAACGGTCAACGACGTCACTTGTTGTTTGCGGAAGTAGCTAAACATGAATGAAAATCAAGGTTTTTGGCCATGGCGTTTTGTGGAGCAGTTGTAGCAACGTCGGTACAGAGAAACGTGTGGGTGTGGAGTCACAGCCAGGAGTGGTGGGATACTGATGTGAGTGGCTTCACTAATACAGAATTCACCAGTAACTTCCGAATGACCAGATCCACCTTCGATTATGTTTAAGCGCCTTCGATTAACTCTGTTACGGGAAGAGACACGTCTGCGGCGGACCATAACAGTGCAACGCGTTGGAGTGTATTGGCTAGCTACAGGTGCGTGCTATCGTACGATAGCTAACTTGTTTATCTTCTCATTTCCGCCTACTTCAACGCAGAATTATGACGTTTGTCGCATATCAGTGGCGTGTGGGTCGGATACATGTGACCTGGCCGTTCAGATTGAGGTCGCATTTCAAAAGATTGGATACATATCGGATTTGGACCACATACCCAAGTGGCCTGGGTCGCATTTGAAAAGATCGGATCTGTATCGTTCAGACTGTCATGAAAAGATCAGATACAGGTCGCATAGGGGCAAAAAAATCGGAATTGGGTCATTTCAGCCTGCAGTGTGAACGTAGCCTTTGACTCTTTTAGAATCGCCTCTGAGCGCTTCAGAGTGGCTGTCTATGGGCATGCACAAACATGTGCTTAAAACAACCCTTAACGTTCGTTTTCAAAACTGTAAAACTCACCGAGTGGTTAGTGGTGTTCGTTGATGATCCAAAACAAGTAGCGTAGCGAAATACAGTTTCTGTCGTGTTTTATTTGGCATTTTTTTAAAATTACATTGATTTCTGTTGGAGGACTCATTGATATCACTGCGCTACCGGAGACCGAAAGGGGTCTGTTTACATTTGGTTGAGGTCTTTTCGCTCGGTTCTCCGTCTCTCAGTAGGCTAGCGTGAGCAGAGCAACTGCGGCAAAGTGGTTGTCGCCATCAAGTGGTCGGGAGTGTGCTAACGCTTCAGACTCAAATATCCAGCGGAAGTTTATACGCGGTTGTGAGGTATCTGAAAAAATAGTTCCACTATAGCAAATAACACGGATTGAAATCATACATTGCGCCGATTTATTTGTTTTTAATCATCAACGAACACCACTAACCACTCGGTGAGTGTCACAGTTTTGAAAATGAACGTTAAGGGTTGTTTTAAGCACATGTTTGTGCATGCCCATAGACAGCCACTCTGAAGCGCTCAGAGGCGATTCTAAAAGAGTCAAAAAGTCGAGACAGGACCCATCGTCAACATTTCTGTGTCCACCACTCTAGTTCATCCAAAACACACTAGACAATAGACTCAAAGTGCTAAATACCGGAATTATCCTTTAACCAAAGGTAAACAGGGTTAGTAGTTGGTAGTTTTCAGTGAATGATGCCTCAAATTGATTTGCTCATTGAGAAAAGGTCAAATGTATAATTTTTTGGATGGTGGAGGATAAATTCCAGCTTCTGTCCCAATAAAAGCCTGGCGTATGTGTGCCGTGTCCCTCAGGTGCACAGTCAAGCGGCGGTGGTGACGGATGTGGCGCGCTGCACGTCTCTCGGCTTTGACGTTCTGGGCAAACAAGGCTCCAGCGTCGATGCTGCCATCGCCGCCTCGCTCTGCCTGGGCATCATCCATCCTCACGCCTCGGGCATCGGCGGGTACGAGCACCAGCTCTGTGCTGAAATACACTCTTCGGCTGCGTTTACACTTGGCATTAACATGCGACCTGTATCCGGATGTTGTCCACATACACATTGAAAAGACGAGTGTAAACGCACATCTGATGGGAATGTTATCCGATCAGCGTGTCCCGGTTCGGAGGGAGTCGAGGACGCATTGTGATCGGATCTCAGTGTAATAATCACTATTCAGTACAGTACAATAATCACTATTAATTACAATAATCAGTATTGCTTCGTTCAAAAAACTTAACTTGATCTAAGACTGGAGATTGCACAGGAAAGAAAAGTGAGTGGGACATTGTTTCATTTGTATCATCTTTACTCTTAATCTGGTGTCGTGCCACAGACCTGATTTAAATATTATGCAGGAAACAAAAAAGTGAACAAATGTAAACGCGCCATGTCCTGATCTGCTTGATCGGATCACAGTGATCGCATGTTAATGCCAAGTGTAAACGCAGCCTTACTTTATCTTGTAAGGGAAACTTTAAAGGGTTGGTTTACCCAAAATGATAATTGGTAAACAGAAGTTCAAACATGCTTGCGTGGTTGAGCTGCCATTGACCATGTTTGATGAGCTCTCAATGTGCGTTGGTCAATATTTATATATGAATGTAAGTCCAAATTAAATCTATTTATCATATAAAGCAATCATGTCTGTGGAATTCCTGGATTAAACTGCTCCATTCATGTGGATTAGTTTTACAATGCCTTTAACTTTTTCAAGTGTAACATTTGGGTGTTTTAATAGAGGCACAGAAGTCTCCCAGGTTTCTTTAAAAAAGATTATCATTTGTGTTTCGAAGATGAACAAAAGTCGATATGAGGGTTAGTAATTAATGACATTTACATTTTTGGGTGAACTTTCCCTTTAAAGATTACGAGTTTAAGAAAAGTAGAAACTGGGTTCCCACTGTCATGGAAAAAAACTACATTTGCACGGGAAAAGTAATAGAAATTAGTAAAATCTTAAGAAGTTTCTTCTGATTAATTTTCTTTTTTGCTCTGTTGTAAAATATTTTAAATATCTCTTTGTGAGTGTTTGTCTAAAGTAGAACTTGCTGAGAAATCAATGAGAAACTTGAGTACAATGTCTCCTTAATTATAATTCTTAAAATATCATTTCAAAAGTCTAGCCAGAAATCTCTGTTAAAGGATTTTGTAAAAGCAATCCCTCTGCAGTAAATTAGAAATAACTGGGAAGTTCATGGAAGTTCAATTCATCGTAAAATTCCAGGAAGCTTAAAGAGAGCGTTACACAAGGCATGTGTGCAGAGACAGAGAAATTGATTTTGTGGGTGATTCATCAAAAACAGTGAGTGACTCTATCTCTTCTTTCTTCTCAGTGGTGGCGTGATGCTCATCCATGACATCCGGAAAAATGAGAGCTGGGTCATTGACTTCCGAGAGATGGCCCCCTCTGGTATTCACGAGGACATGATGATAAATGTTAACCAAAGGGTAAAGCTTTATTTTGATCTGCTTTCATCTTGGCTTGATGTGCGTCATGTGATGATGTTAAAAATCCGGAGCAAATCAATAAGTGCAAGTGTTTTCACAAACACAGTGTCTGACTATGCTCGACCTGCAGCCGCTGATGTGTCTCTCTCTCTGTCTGTTAGTCGGGTCTGTCCGTGGCCGTCCCAGGCATGATCAGCGGACTGCATCAAGCTCATCAGCTGCATGGCAGGTATAGCAATACCTCTGTTCACATTCTGCCTGAAATCCTCTGTAGTTCCTGTCTCTTTAAAGCCCATCCTTTCAAAAAACCCAGTCTACACGGCTCTGATTGGTCAGATGACCCAGTCTGTTGTGATTGGTCTTCTCGGCTCTGATTGTTCAGATGACCCAGTCTGTTGTGATTGGTCTACTCTGCTCTGATTGGTCAGATGACCCAGTCTGTTGTGATTGGTCTACTCTGCTCTGATTGTTCAGATGACCCAGTCTGTTGTGATTGGTCTACTCTGCTCTGATTGGTCAGATGGCTCAGCCAAACTACACCATTATCCTTCTCATTATTACAGCATAGTCATTAGGCTGGCATTTTAATAGTCATCATTTTTAATAATGTTACAAATAAATTATGGAGATGTTACATGGTAACGCTCTACATCACAGAAATGATAACTACAAACAGGGCATTTCAGGCAGGTGTTTTCTGTTCAAAATCCAGTCCAGTGTGGATTTAGGAAATCACATGATTTAGGAATGTCACTTTTCACTGAAAGATTTCCACACGCATATTTAGCAACAAGTTCATGTTGCTCGCACAGATTCGCTGTGTTGACCAACAGAAAGCTGTTTTGTCTGCAAGTGACTTCTGTGTGAGCTGTGCCTTATACATCGCTACACACGTGACAGTAGACAATGGACCCTCTTTGCCCGTGACTGCACGTTTTAAAGCAACAGAATTAAAAAAGTTTTTACTATTCTTAAAGAAAATAATTGGATTGCTAACTTGTATGACTTGTCTAGGCATTTTATGCAACTGGAAATGAGACTTTACTTGTGGTTTTGTGATATTGTGGACAATTTCCTACAATAAGGACAAAAAGGTCCTATAGATCCTACTGTGCACTCACTTGAAGTTGTGCACAAACAAATAGAAATCTTCCTGAGTAATAGAGAATAATTTTTCATATTTTCATCAATTCTCACTTTTAATAAAATCATGCAAAAATGATAAGAACAGCTTGACAGTGGTGCATGTTTGCTCTCCTCTAGAATGCCGTGGAAAGACGTGATCACTGCGGCCGCAGACGTGGCGAGGGATGGATTCAACGTTACGCATGAGCTGGGTGAGCACGCAACACACACACAACACACGTGACACACACGCAACACACACGTGACACACGCAACACACACGTGACACACGCAACACACACGTGACACACGCAACACACACGTGACACACGCAACACACACACGTGACACACTTAACACACACGTGACACACTTAACACACACGTGACACACTTAACACACACGTGACACACTTAACACGCGCAACACACACGTGACACGCGCAACACACACGTGACACGCGCAACACACACGTGACACGCGCAACACACACGTGACACGCGCAACACACACGTGACACGCGCAACACACGTGACACGCGCAACACACGTGACACGCGCAACACACACGTGACACACGCAACACACACGTGACACATGCAACACACACGTGACACAAGCAACACACACCTGACACGCGTGACACATGCAACGTGACACACGTGACACATGCAACGTGACACACGTGACACACGCAACGTGACACACACCTGACACACGCAACGTGACACACGTGACACACGCAACGTGACACATGCAACGTGACACACACTTAACACACACGTGACACACGCAACACACACGCAACACACACGTGACACACGCAACACACACGTGACACACGCAACACACACGTGACACACGCAACACACAAGTGACACACGCGTCACACGCAACGTGACACACGCAACACACACGTGACGGACACACACGCAACACGCATGTCACACACGCGCCACGCACGTGACGCACACGCGCCACGCACGTGACACACGCAACACACACGTGACACACGCAACACACAAGTGACACACGCAACGTGACACGTGACACACGCAACACACACGTGACGGACACACACGCAACACGCACGTCACACACGCGCCACCCACGTGACGCACACGCAACACGCACGTGACACACACGCAACACACAAGTGACACACGCAACGTGACACACGCAACACACACGTGACGGACACACACTCAACACGCACGTCACACACGCGCCACGCATGTGACGCACACGCAACACACACGTGACACACGCAACACGCACATGACGCACACGCACGCAACGCACAGGTGACACGTATGCCTGAGGTCTACAGGACGGGTCTGTAGGCAGTGTAGGGTCGTCACGGTACAAAAATGACAGTAGTTGGTACCAATACCAGTAAAATGTCTCGGTTGTCTGAGCCAATTTCGTTACCAGAGAGAAAACTGTTAAATAAAGTACTTTTCTTTTGTTTTTTTTATTCCCGTTTTGTCCAATCCTTTGGTTATCACTGTCATTCCTCGCAGTTTCTGACTCAGTCACACATTTAAATACAGCTGTCGATCCAGAAACTGCAGTGTATTAAGCAGCATGAAAAACTAAAGTTGTTCAGATTGTGAGTACTGTAGGTAATAACCGGCACGCAGGAGGAGACTTAGTACTGTCAGTCTCTAAAACACAAGCTCACTGAATTCTGCACTCCTTTAAAAACTCACATTATAATAAAAAAAGCTGTCTTGATTGTAAAATGCATCTCTTATTTACATATTTTATATGCGAGCGTGCGGCTCACGTTGTACAAAACAACGTTAAGTGGATTCTGACTGACTTACTGACTATCTCCTCTGATTGGCAATAGTGTTCATGCGCTCATCAGATATGATTGTGTTTTTACAAGCGTTGAGCATTGTAGCCACTGTAAATATAAACTTGAGTTTCTTAGAAAGCACTCAAACATGCATTTAAGGTATTTATTTATTTAATATTTTTTGCTTGTCACCGGTAGTAAGAGTACATTTGACAGCCCCATAGTATGCAGGCTTGAAATGGCTTAGAGATGTCAGCCGAAAAGAAATTCGTAAGAATGTGTAGCAAGAAAAATAAATGTGTCAGTTTAGTTTTTGTTGAATTTGAAGCAGTTTTGTGTAACTTCCTTCATGTTTCCACAGCTGATGCGTTGTCTAAAGTGAAGGAGCAGAATGTGTCGGAGACGTTCAGAGATGTTTTCCTGTCTAACGGTCAGGCTCCACTCGCGGGACTTCTCACTAAACGTCCGGATCTAGCGGCCATTTTGGACAAGATTGCAGCCAATGGAATCTCAGAGTTCTACAGTGGCAATCTGACTCAGGAAATGACATCAGTGGTATGTCTCATGTTAGTTTAGTATTATTTATATATACACTGCCGGTCAAAAGTTTGGGGTCAATACGATTTTTTTCTTTTAAAGAAATTAATACTTTTCTTCAGAAAAGACGCATTAAATTGATCAAAAGTGACAATAAAGACATTTTGTAATAATGCAAAATATTTCTTTTTTAATTAAATGCTTTTCTCTTGAACTTTCAAATAATCCTGAAAAAAATGAATCACGGTTTGCACAAAAATATGAAGCAGCAAAACTGTGATAATAATCATAAATGTTTCTTGAGCATCAAATCCTCATATTATAGTGATTTCTGAAGGATCATGTGACACTGAAGACTGGAGTAATGATGCTGTAAATTCAGCTTTGATCACAGGGATAAATTACACTTTACTATATATTCACGTAGAAAACAGCTGATTTACATTGAAATAATATTTCACAATATTACTGGGTATGTTTTGTATTTTTAATCAAATAAACACAGCCTTGGTGAGCAGAAGAGACTTCTTTTAAAAACATTAAAAATCTTACCGACCCCAAACTTTGAACAGCAGTGTATATAACAATATTTTTATATTCCAACACTGCCATTTTAACCATTTTGCATAAATTTTACTTTGTGCTTCCAATAACTAATAGCATTATTGTGTGTGTTTGTGACCCAGGTTCAAGCTAAAGGCGGTGTGCTGACCGAGGATGATTTCAAAAACTACTCCACTATCATACAGAAGCCACTGCAAACTCTTTACCAGGGTAAATACCCATCACTTTACACACAGCAGCTCTAAAAGACCCGATACGTCTTTGAAATGTGTGTCTGTTGCAGTTTATTACTTGATTAACTGTTGACCTTCACAGCTGCGAAGCAGAAACTGCAAACAGCAGAGCAATAAAACGCCCTTCTGCTTCTGCCCGTATCGATTTCATAAGTAGTGCACAATTACTGTTGTTACTTGACTTCTCAGAACTGGGAGGACGAGAAATGCAAGTGGAAGTTCAGCAGTATTTTATAAAGTACACAATAGTCATTCTGAGGTAAATGTATCTGTAGGGTCTGTTAGGGTAGTCCATGGAAAATATACTAATGTATAAAGTAACTAATATTAGTTAATGTACAAAGGAATCCATCAGTAATGTCTCAGCTGTTAATGGCAGTATAATGGTGTAGTTAAAGCATAACTTTCATTGATTCATTGAAAACACTCAATCTTTTGTTCACACATCACTATCCCTGAGCCGTCCGCATGCTGTTTTCTGTGGTTTGCAATCGGAAACGAAACTTCGAAAAAGAAAAAGGTAGAAAGATTGTTTTTCAAAATGTAGCAAAGTCTAAGTCAACACAAACATTTACTTCTGTACAATAAGCAGTCCTTTCAGAAAAACGCAGAGTTTTTTTGTGATTGTTGCGGGCAAAAATCCTTGATTATGCGGCACGTTTTCTTAAAAATTGCGATGGAATATGCGGGATATTTATGCAATTTTTTCCAATGAAATTACGGGAACTTGCAAAATTGTGGTTTGATGAAAAAGAGAGAAAAGTGATTCCCCTGTTCCCTGTTCTCACTAGGCTACTACCTTAATGTAAAGAGTCATTTCTTATTACTTCCTATGATAAGCAAGCACTACATCACAGAAAGTGCTGGAATATTTCAGTTCATCTTGTTTTATTTCAGATCTTAATAAACACATCAAACTTACAAAACATTGATGAGTCAAACAAGTTCTGGAGCTTTACAAAAGGAATATGCTACAATTTCTGTAAAAAATGAATAAATTAAATTAAATAAAATGTGTGATTCCTGTTTTACAGCTTTTCGATGATGTTCACGTCGCGTAATTACGTCACTTCATAACGTTCCCATGGCCAGGCCCGGATTACACAATTGGCATTATGGGCAGAGGCCCATGCGCACTTGGGGCCCAAGCGAGTGGAAGAATTAATTTTTTTTTTTTTTTTACATCCGATAACGGAGTGTTGTCGTTTTTAGCAAAAAGACGCCCGTCACTAAATATCTACAGTGGTGTAGGTCGTTCAGTGGTGTAGGTCGCTCGACCCGAGTTCGAATCCGCCTTTTGCCGAACTCTCTTCTCCCTTTTCCCAACACATATGAGATGTAAAATGAAGGCACCTAACATAAAGGTCTCTAGAACATTTTGCCAACAAACTAAAATCGAAACCGTGATAAGGCTTTGTGCCTTTATAAAACAGCACAAGACTGTAATTAAGTAGCTTATATAGGGATTCTGTGTGTGCTGGGTGATTTAAAGAAAATTGTGCACTTTGCTCACGCGATCAGCATAGTGATCTGGTGTTTTCTCCTAAATAAAAGCTCAAGGGTTTATTTCTTGCAAGTGAAGAAATTAGGACAAAAGTATTGTAATTTTCCTATACAATAGTGTAAGTAAAATATACTTTTGAAATATTCATTTTCATTTATACAGTACATTTATAGGCTATATGGATTTTACGTCATAGGAATATATTATAAAAATCATTATTACATTATTATAATAATTGTTTGGCATCCTAAAACAACTAGACGGAGACTCTATATCATAACTAAAAAGATGTTTGATCCCTCTTTAATGTCCAGGTACAAGTCAATGCTTTTCCTTTGTTCAATGTCACAGTTCATGGGTTAAAACTCTTAATTTTGAGCTCTCAAAGAGCACCAGATTAATGCATTTAACCTTAAAATGTACAAAATGTTCTTGCGGGGGAGCATGCCCCCGAACCCCCCTAGAGGAACAGAGGTCCACCCAACATAGTCTTACAAAATCCTATGAGAAAGAACAATATTTTATGAACTTTACTCCAAAAACAAAGTTTCTTTTAAATCAGTAAAACTGTTAATGCCAAATTAAAATTGGACAAACTATACATTTGTCCTGCCTAAGGGGGGCCTACAAGACTCTCAATCCGGCCCTGCCCATGCCATCAGGGAAACAGCGGCTCTTGTGTGACGCAAACGCAACATTTTTCAGCCTTCTGCTAAGATATATGTGACTTTTTTGCAAATCAAATCATTATGAAATCATGCAAGCCCCGCATATTTTGAGTGAAAATCGGTAATTTATGCTGCGAAAGTGCGGCGTATTTGAAAAAATGCCCCAGCATAAATATGCGAACTTTGGCTGATTATGCATTGAATCGTGTGATCGCATAATCACGTTTTTCTGGAGGGACTGAAATAACTGAATATTTCAACTTTGTTTCTCTACATCTCTACTATGAATTATTGTTTCCCTTTTGAAATCTACATTTACATTTAGTCATTTAGCAGACGTTTTTATCCAAAGCGACTTACATCTGAGGACCAAACCAAGCGAGTCATCGTGAAGAGGCAAAAACAACCCAAGAACTGCTCAAAATACCAAGTTCAAACATTGCTGAGAGCCAGACAAGCGAGGATTTAAAGAGCGGTGTTCAAAATGTAAATAGTAATATGAGCAACATAAATTAGGTATTTCCATTTCTGACTCTGATGAAATGATCTGTATTTAAAGGCGTTGTTAAATGCACACACTAATGTGTTAATGTGCCACGCTCATGTCTGTCTTGCCCTAAACAAACTACCGTACAGTTCCCTACTGAAGTTTAACTGTAATACAATCACTATACAGTAATGGACGTTTTCTCGTATTGCTTTATGAAGAAAAATAAAACTGCACACTCAATTAAAAGTTTATTTTTAGCAACGGTGCGGTAACAATTTAGTTTAGGGTCCAATTCTCGCTAGTTGCTTATTAGTATGCCTATTACTAAGTCATCATTAGTTAGATTTAGACTTGTTCTGCATTGGTTAGCGATGTCATACTTTTCCTGTCATCTTTCCTTCGAGTCTGTGATGACTCGGTCCTCCAGATCAAGTGTTGTAATGACCGGCTGAGTGTGTGTGTTGTGTTGCTCTGACAGGCCAGCGTGTGTTTGTCCCCCGCCGCCGCACGCCGGAGCCGCCCTCCTCTCCGCGCTCAACATCCTGGAGGGGTTCAACATCTCACGCGAGGTGTCCCGCGGACAGATCTACCACTGGGTCGCGGAGGTGCTCGCCTCACAGTCATTACTGCTTTTAATACTGATTTATGTGTACTCAGTAATCAGATTATTGTCTGCTTGCTCTTTCCATGATGTGTTTCACACTGACTAAAGAGTGTCCTGTTCTGTTTGATGCAGGCTGTGCAAAAAATGATTTTCCTCATCTAGTAAATGCATCTTGTTTTAAGAGTTTTTAGATATTTGGACTGGAAATAAGACATTTTTTGCAGTGTATATAACTTTTACAATATGCTTTACTCTGGGTGGACGTATTTTTTAAACACAGTTGAGCTGGTTTTGATTGTGTGAGGGACAAACTGATTTATGATGTTTTGGGAGGGTTTTATTAAAATGTAAGACTAGAAATTAAAGTGACTTGACTTAAGCGCTGGAATGTCTTATAGCGCATTATACAATAGATTGTTTTAAAGCAGCTTTACAGTGATAACCAAACATTAATAATTCAATGATGCAAACAGAATTGAGTTGTGCTGTAAATCAACTCTAAAAGACGATAGTAAACCGTCATTGTTCAGCTGATGTCAGGTCAGTGTTTATTCAGTTTGGTTTATTACTGTGTAGACCATCAATGATGTAATGAGTTTAGTTCATCAATAAAGCAGCTCTGGATCCATTCATCATCTTAGTTCAGTTATCTTCCAGTAGTGTCAGTGCAGTCCAATCAATAATAGTGCTGAATATTAATCAGAAAGTTCACCCAAATATTCAAATTATGTCATTATTACTCGCCTTCATGTCTTTCCAAACCCGTAAGACTCATTCATCTTAGAAACACATGAAGATCTTGATGAGACCTGAGAGACGTCTGTCCCTCCATTGGCAGCTACACAACTACCACTTTGACACTTCAAAAAGTTCATAAAGAGATCATAAAACTAATTCATATGATTTGTGTGATCGCTTTATATGATGAACAGATTGAAAAGCATGTCGATCTGCAGGATAGGCCATAAACCCGCTCTCTCCATGGCATCAAATTGGACGCAGACAAACTAAAAAAAATCCAATTACACTTCAAATTATTTTTACAACTTAAACTTTGGAAATTAACAAAATTCACATGATCTTTCGTTTCCTGTGTGATTCTCATGTGTTTGAATGGAAGTCAATGTAATGAAAAGTGGCATGTGATCACCTCGTTCATTAAAGGATTAGTTCACTTTTAAAAAAACTTTTGCTGATAATTTACTAATAATAATTTGTCCATGTCTTTCTTTCTTCAGTCGAAAAGAAATATTAAGTTTTTGGTGAAAACATTCCAGGATTTTTCTCCATACAATGGACTTCAATGGGACCCAAACGGTTCAAGGTCCAAATGACAGTTTCAGTGCAGCTTCAAAGGGCTTTAAATGACACCAGACGATGAATAAGGGTCTTATCTAGCCAAACCATCGCTCATTTCAAAAATAAATAAAAAAGTTAAAGTTTTATAAGCACAAATGCTCGCCTTGCTCTGTTCTGAGATACGCGTTCTGATGACGTCACGTAATGCGCAATTACGTTGAAAAAGGTCACGAACGAACGTCACGAACGTGCATCACAGAACAGAGCAATGCGAGCATTTGTGCTTATAAAACTTAAACTTTTTTTATTTCTTTTTTAAATGACCGATGGTTTCGGACCTTGAACCGTTTGGGTCCCATTGAAGTCCATTATATGGAGAAAAATCCTGGAATGTTTTCATCAAAAACCTTAATTTCTTTTCGACTGAAGAAAGAAAGACATGGACATCTTGGATGACATGGGGGTGAGTAAATTATCAGCAAAAGTTTTTTTAAAAGTGAACTAATCCCTTAAAGGGATCGCTCACCCAAAAATTAAACTGTTAATTTTGTATCAATTAGTGTTATTTAGTATATAATATGATAATGTTTGTTAATATTTTAAATTACAATTTAAACCAGAAAGTTTAAAAAAATATGTTTTTATCACTTTTATTAGTTGTTTGTTTTTGAAATGTCCATCCAGTTTTTATTAATTTCTCTTTTAGTACATCAAGTTTAAATGGAAAAATATTGCCTTGGCAACCAGCTAAAATAAATCAAATAAAACTTTTTTTTTTAAATTGACGTTTCAATTCACTAAATGATTTAGTGAGATGGTTTTATGAGTAACCCTGTCGCTCGGGCTGATGTAGTGTGTGTTTGATGTGCTCGTCATGCAGTCGCTGAAGATCGCTCTGTCTCAGGCCAGTGGACTGGGCGGCTCCATGTTTGACGACTCCGTGTCGGAGTTGGTGGCGCAGATGCTCAGGTGAAGGCAAAATCATTCAAACAATTAGTACAATCAACATTTTCTTTTCTAATAGTGTGTTGTTCAAGGCAGTGATCAGTTTATTCATAGCATTTGTCTATAATTTTTGTCTCGATGTCATTGGTTTGACAGTAAAACCCAGGCTGCTGTTTTCCGGGAAATGATCAACGATTCGCTGGCGTGGGCGGCCGAACACTACGTGCCGTCGTACGAGCTGCAGGAGGGCGCCGTGGCCAGCCAGCTCATGATCATGGGCACCGATGACCTCATCGTGTCTGTTATGAGGTGGGTGACTGTATATATGTCCAGTATATCAGCATATGTACATATTCAACCCCGATAAAACACTCCTGAACCAGCTCATCGATCACTTCAAGCTTCAAGGTTTTAAAGATGCAGAGGTTGGCCCTCCAGACGCAGGATTAGAGCGTTTTGGCAGCGCTGAACTTTTTTCAGTTGAGACGCTTTGCTTGTTATGATACAGAATATCCCCAGAAGTGTTACTAATATCTCATTTCACACATATGTTGTTTCTGTGTTGATTCTATATTAAAATGTAACGTATTTCCTCTGGCTCTTGTTTTAAATTATTTTGTTACGTTATTATGCTTGTTGTTGTCCTCTGTTGACGTTGAACATGCAGAATGTGGCGGTTGGTCGGTGTGGTATTAGCCCCGCCCCTCCTCCACTGTGATTGGACGGTTGGGTAAAAAGTGACAGTGATGAGCGCTGCGTTTTACCCAAAGTTGAACATTCTTCAACTCTCGGCGACCAGTAAAAAAACACCAGGCGCTCAGCGGGAAAAAACGCTCAGCGCCTCGTTACGCTCATGGCGTTTAAAAAATGCGGCGCACCCATTTAAATTTGACAAATACGCCAGCTGCATGAAAAAACACTTTGGTGGACACACGGCCTAATTGTTGATTCACATTCATGAATGTAGTTTATGCTTGCTCTGCTCTTAGCTCACTGAACCGGCCGTTTGGGAGTCGTATTGTGACGCCGTCTGGGGTCCTCCTCAACAGTCAGATTCTGGACTTCTCCTGGCCCAATAAAACCCACGGCTCATTGGCGGTCAACCAGGTACGCTCACATGCCCACGCATGGCCAAAACTGCAATTCAACTTTTAAAGGGTTTTTATTTTCTGCATCCATTAATTTACCTAATTAAAAAGTCATCCTGTTGTGCCATTTGGTTTAAAAGGTGCTTTATTTAGTTTGCTTCCGCCAAAAGGCGTGCCCTTTCTGCAAAACTAGAAGTCATGTCAGCAAACCCCAATATGCTATCTGAGAGTGATTCTGATTGGCTATTTTCTGATTGGCTGCAAAAAGACAATTATCTGATTGGTTATTTTCTGATTTGCTGAAAAAAGACAATTTTCTGATTGTCTGAAAAAGACAATTTTCTGATTGGCTGAAAAAGACAATTTTCTGATTGGCTGAAAAAAGACAATTTTCTGATTGGCTGAAAAAAGACAATTTTCTGATTGGCTGAAAAAGACAATTTTCTGATTGGCTGAAAAAGACAATTTTCTGATTGGCTGAAAAAAGACAATTTTCTGATTGGCTGAAAAGGACAATTTTCTGATTGGCTGAAAAAAGACAATTTTCTGATTGGTTGAAAAAAGACAATTTTCTGATTGGCTGAAAAAAAGACAATTTTCTGATTGGCTGAAAAAGACAATTTTCTGATTGGCTGAAAAAAGACAATTTTCTGATTGGCTGAAAAGGACAATTTTCTGATTGGCTGAAAAAAGACAATTTTCTGATTGGTTGAAAAAAGACAATTTTCTGATTGGCTGAAAAAAAGACAATTTTCTGATTGGCTGAAAAAGACAATTTTCTGATTTCTGGAGCGTGTTATTGTCAGAGACGGGTGTGATTTATCAAGACACACGTTTCAACACTGTAAAATCTTCCCGTAAAAATCGATGGTTGCCACAGTTTTACTCCAAAAAAGTATGGTATCAACATTTGAAGTTTTACTAAATTAAATTAACAATTTAAGTAATGTTAATACACCAAATTACTAAAATATGTTTATTACTCTCTATAATAAACTAACAACCACCTTAAAAATAGAAATTCACATGATGAATTATAGTAGTTTTTCCATAAACTGAGGTATATGCTATTATATATGAAGGTGCCGCTGTGTCATACTCGCATTATCATAAACACCATCATGGTTACACTTACATAATGCAATACACATTCACTTAAAGAGCATATTGCAGGTAAAAAAAATAAAAAATCTAAATTAATATATAACCTTGTATGAATATGAAAAGTTAATGCAGGGTTTAAAGGGTACATATCATGCTTTTAAATCTTTCCTTTTTACATATAAATCATATATTTGTGGTCTATATAAAGCAGAACTGCAATGCTTGGGTCTGAATTCCTCATTATTATAGCTCCACAGGCCACTTTTCTACCGCTTTTCTGATGTGCGTCTGAGATCAACTCGTTTTGGTGCGGTCTCTTTAAATCCAAATGCGACACTTCATGCCCCGCCCCCTCTCCAGCTCGCAGAGGTGACACTCGGTTCAGCTCCACCCCGTTCGGCAATTTTTGTAGTTTTATAGAGATGCGATTATCTAGCCTAGCTGAACAGAAACTTTTTATTCACATGTTATTAACAAAATGTCAAAAACGGAAGACTTGTCCATCAAGCCTAACATGTTCGAGCCACAGTCGGAGCGAGATGAAAATAAAGAAGACGAACCTGCAGAACAACGTCTTCATATGGATGTATCGCAATGGTGTGGTTACTGTATTTACAGTAAGTTCTGCATCCATGCCCACTACTACAATACTGCATGATTTACAACGACTATTTAATACTCACAAAACAAAATATAAGTTATATTATAAACAATTAAAGAAAAGTCGATTATTTCTCTTAAAACAAGCACACTAACAAGACAACTGCTAAACCATGACCACCGAGTGTTTTAAGAAGAGTAGTAAGTTACGTTATTTACAGCTTACCGAAGTGCTTTGTTCGTCGTCTCCAAAGATAGAAGGAACTGACTCCTCAATCAGACGAAGTCTATCGGCAAATCCTTCTTTATACTGGCGGAGGTTGCTGAAGTGACGTTGGTTATCCATGAAGTGCTTCGCGCACACAAACATGACTTTACTCACAGATGTGGGGACATTTCCGTGAAAAATAAAACTCAAACAGGCACTTCGAAGAGGTTCTGATGCTGGCAGACGGTGTAATGAAGCATGTGGGTTGCTACATCCAACAACCGAACATGTTGCGTAACTTACCCTCTCGTAACTTCTGCATACTTGGACTACAAAATTGCAGCGAGAAATAAAAATGGCGGATTGCTCAAAGTGTTTGGCCGGAAGTCGATGTCCTTTTTTGGCAGTTCCGCTGCAAATACTTTGACGTAATAGTTCACAAAACGTCATAGATTATAGAAAAATCTAAACCGGTTGAAAAATGTGACCAAAACGGAATATAAAGATATCAACGAAGTTCCCGAAGAGACTGATTTCAACTTTTCTGTACTTATAAACACTCCAAATATACAACAAAAGGCATTTAAGGGCTAAAAAAGTAGATTTAGCATGATATGTCCCCTTTAAAATGTTTTAAAACGATATAAGGGCACCAATTCAGTAGATAAAGTGAGCGTTTCTTTGACTGCTCGTAAAAAAGCTTCTTTTTTTTCAACATCACAAACGTTCAACGTCACAAAATAATATGCAAGACATAATATTCAACATAAAATGATAAGAAAAAACAAAGATTAATGGGTTATTTAAATAAAAAAAAACATTAATCTTTGTTTTTTCTTATAATTTATTTCTTTTATTTTTTCTTTTATTATGTCATTTAGACATAATATTCAACATAAAATAAGATGATGTCTTCCATATTATTTCGTGATGTAAAATGACGCGATGTTGGAAAAAAAAGCGTTTTTTTACGAGCATTTAAAGAAACGCTCACTTTATCTACTGAATTGGTGCCCTTATGTCGTTTTAAAACATTTTAAATCCTGTTACACAGAGAATTCTGGGGAAAGTCTGTTTATGGTTTTTCACTGTAAAGTGTATGACTACGGGTTTTTTTCACTTCCAAAACTTGCGCATTTATTAATCTCTGTCAAGCGATTAGGAGTTTTTACTGTAGTCTTTCACTGTTAAGTGTTGTGGTGTGGTCCTCAGCGTAACCGCGTGGCGCCGGGCAAGCGTCCGGCCTCGTTCCTGATGCCGGTGGTGGTGAGGCCGTCGGTGGGGGTGTGCGGGACCTACATCGGCCTGGGCTCCTCAAACGCAGACCGCGCCGCCAGTGGCATCGCTCAGGTCAGTCCACGTCTCACTCGAGCACTCGCCCCGCTCACCAAACACTCATTCTGCTGTGTGTGTTTCTGCAGGTTTTGATTAATGTCCTGTCATCACGCAAAAACATGAGTGACAGTGTGTCCTACGGGAGACTCCATCCTCTCATCCACAACAACACACTCCTGGTGGACTGTGAGTTACACTACTGATATATATTATAGTTCTAAGATTTTTGAGATTTAAGTCTCTTCTGCTCACCAAGGCTACGTTTATTTAATCACAAATGCAGTAAAAACAGTGGAATATTATTGTAATGTAAATCAGCTGTTTTCTATGTGAATATATAGTGAAGTGTAATTTATTCCTGTGATCAAAGCTGAATTTTCAGCATCATTACTCCAGTCTTCAGTGTCACATGATCCTTCAGAAATCACTATAATATGAGGATCTGATGCTCAAGAAACATTTATGATTATTATTATCAGTGTTGAAAACAGTTGTGCTGCTTCATATTTTTGTGGAAACAACATTTGTAACAATATAAATATCTTTGCTATCTGTTTAATACATTTAATGTGTCCTTGTTGAGTAAAACATCAATTTCTTTTAAAAAAAAATTACTAACACGAAACTTTTGTAAAAAGTTTTTAAAAAATTGTTAATGTTAACAATTGAAACACTGAGACACAGGAAGCACATAATTAATACCCTCTCTACAGGAAAGACAAATAATAAATCATCTCATTATTGTATTTTTTTAATAAGTACACAAGTTTTAATGTCATCATAATTTATATTATATATAAATATTTTATATATTAATAACACATTTTTCTTAAATGTATACATGCATGTTTTATTTATTTATTTATATATATACACACACACACACAAATTAATTCTACACAGTACACACACACACATAAATTATGTAAACATAAACTTTTATTTTGGATACGATTAATCGCCATTAATCGTTGCCCAGCACTACTTTAATATAAATAACTGCAAACCAACGTTTGTCTTTTTAATATGATGAATTTTGTAGATTCAATTTTGATGCTTGAAAAGTACAAACTTTAAACTGTTTTTACACATGCTGTATTTTGGTAACATTAAGAAGACTGTAAACCTCATATGCACAGAGAAGATAAAATGCCAATACAAATCTGAGGTCAACCATCACAGGTTAAGCACAATCTGAAGTCTAAGAGCCCTGTTTTGTACCTTCATGTGGAAAGTGTCCATTGTGTGGAAAGCAATGATGATATGAATGTGTTTTTGCGGGTGGTGTTGCGCTGTAACTCCTCTCTGATGTGCGCAGCGCACTTTCTGCCGGCGGATGTGGCGTCTCTGAGCCAGAAGGGCCACGAGGTGCAGAAGGTGGACATCATCTCGCTGGTGGAGGGAACCCGCCGCACCAACGACCTGATCATCGGCGTCAAGGACCCGCGCAGCAGCGACGCCTCCGCGCTGTCCATGTCCATGCCCTAGAGACTCACACACACACACGCGCACACACACACACACACACACACACACACACACACACACACACACACACACACACACACACACACACACACACACTGGGAGCTTGTAGATAGACACAGATTGTACTGGTTGTGCATTAAAGGGATACTCCACTTTTTTTGGAAATAGGCTCATTTTACAACTCCCTCAGAGTTAAACGTAGTTTTACCGTTTTCAGCCGATTTTCTGATATTTAGAAGAATATCAGTAAGCAGACAGTTTCTGGTCTCATTGACTTCCATAGTAGGAAAAAATATATACTATGGGAGTCAATGAGACCAGAAACTGTCTGCTTACTGATATTCTTCTAAATATCAGAAAATCGGCTGAATGGATTCGAAAACGGTAAAACTCAACTGTTTAACTCTGGGGGAGTTGTAAAATGAGCCTATTTCCAAAAAAGTGGAGTATCCCTTTAAATGGGCGAGTTGACAGTGAGTTAACGCTCCTGTTGATGAAAAAATGAGCCACGAACACAGAGAAACACAGCTTGCATGCGCACATGATCATGACGACAGCTTGTGAAAGGCAGTGTTTATTTCATCATTTGCCTAAAGATTTCAAGAAGTACTCTTCGTGACTCTGGTGTGTTGTTCTCACTCAGTCCGCTTGAGCATTAAACTATTCCGACACATACAGTGCCTGTCAAAACTTCTGGACATTACTCATTATTTATTGATATTTTCTTCATTTTGTAGTTATAAATCATCAAAACTGTAAAAAAAAAAAAAAAAAAAAACACTGCACACTCCTAATGAATCGCTCATAAAGTCTTCACTTGTTTCGTTACTGGATGAATCAGCGATTTTTGAACGAATCTCTTGAATGAATTATTCAAAGACAAATATATTTTTAATAGTCTCTTGTCGCCACCTACTGGTGTAATGATGTAATTGATTGGGGGTAGTGTTTATATGCAAACTATAAACTTTAACCCCAGTACTTCTGCGATAATTTGAATTATTCTAACACAGAAATAATGAAACTGTGGTTGAAAAGACAGTTTGAGAAGCTGTTTCATAACTGCTTTCTCTGGATTAGGGCAGCGCTAACTCAGATCTGAATCTTGTCAAAGGATTAATAGTCACAGATGAATCGTTGTCATGTAGGAAAATAAATTGTGTGGGTGATCGCAAACTTTTAACAAATAATCGTGCAGCTCTACCTAAAAAATTAAGAAATTTAAATATTTAAGCATATTTCTTTATCTAGAGTTCAGTTTAGCTCACTTGTATGAGAAACAAACCTTCATGAAGTACATCTTGGGATGCTTAGAAACAGTAAATAAGCGGTGTTGGAGATGTTCTTCCAGGTATGGCCGCTTTTCCTTCACTCTCAGCTGTAATTCATCCATCCTGGAAAACTCATTTCAAGCAGTTAAGCATAACACTTTACATCTAAATTAATTTAATATCAAGAAATATTTACGTTGAAGTGTGTCCAAACTTTTAACTTGTACTGTATATTTCATTGTCTTTTTATCATAATTACTTGCTCATTGAGGACTGTGTGGGATTATGCCTTATTATGCGAATGACTCCAGGGTTAGGGAAAGGAAAATGGAGGGATTTTTTTTTCTTTTTCAAATCTTGCAAGATCCATGAAGTCTTGTGAGTAAATGTTACATGAAGGTGGAATGAAAGTGAATCTGACATTCTTGCAATGACAGAGAGGGTAAATGCTGCTGTTTACAAATGAATAATGTTGTATAATATATATTGATTATATTAGAGGGTTTGGTGGTAAATCTATATTTTATTAGCCAAGAAAATGACCTACAATGAATGATGCTAAATTGTAATACGAGGCAAATAAGATGGATTTTCCTACAGTTGTGTGTGTCATAATCTTTCACATGCTAATTTAATATATACCATAATTGCTTCAACAGTTTTTATTTTTACATTGTGGTTGTCAGCTTGCTGATGTCATTTTAATGAGTTGTCTCTTTTATGTGAAAATAGTGAAATTAATGCCTTGAATGTTTGCTGCACATATTTTCTGAGAGACAATCAGTTGACTAGCATTAATGTGTGTTTTTCTCCCAAATGAACAATTGCACTGTAACAGCATCACTGTTGTGTTTAGTAGCTTAACAATGAGTCGCGGCCAAGATGAAGAATAAATATTTATGTGTCGTTTTTTTGCTTTATTTCCAAACTTATTGTTTTGTGCCTCCTATACTATAATACATGTTTTGAATATGCTAGAATTGCTTATGTAGGCTATCAACCACTGGAAGACTAGTATACTAAAATTAAATTATTCTTTAATTTTAAAAGTCCTCAAAACGTCTCGGACAGTGAAGCTGACAGTCTGAACTTTTTTTTTTAAACGACACAGTCTAATGAAAGTGTATTAATTGAGAAAACTAAAAGCAAAACAATAAAAATATATGAAATTAGATAATAAAATGCCGTCAAAACGATTCACATTAGATTAAAACTATCGATAACCGTCGTGAAAATGCATCGAGATATGTTTATTTCGTGTATAAAGAATGATATTTACATGAAGCTGCAATGTAAATACAAAATTTTATTTTAACAGCAAAATGAAGACGAACTATGTTCAGCAAAGTGGTCACTACTCCGAAAAAGAAAAAAAGGTTATATATTTTAACGAGTTCGTGAAGCGGAACCTGTGAGATGGGTCTGTCTGCGGACTGCAAGAGAGGGGCGTAACTTGAAGTCGGGCGTAACTTGAAGTTGGGCGTAACTTGAAGTTGTCCAAATCACACCGAACCACACGATATGTCAGAACGAGATGTTGTTGGCAAGATGGCAGCTCGTTTAGAGACAGACAACGGTAAGAATATTTTCCCGAGATAACCGTTTAAATTGAAGTGTGTCAGTCATTTTTATGCTGTAGTAACACATTTTGGTATTGTTTCTAGGGTTGATAATCTATTAAAACTTAACCGACCTCGCTTAAAGTTAAGTAAGCAATAGTTGTGTACGGTCTAATAAGTTAATGCTGCCATCTCGCCTGCTCTCGGAATTGTCGTAAACTGAGTTTCTTGTTAACAAGAAATGTAACGTTGCATGAACACAATCCCTTTTTGAAACTTGAATTTAATGAGCTCGTAATTACGATTTCAGAAGTTGTAAGTATCTCATTTCTGATAGCACGTGAAGGCAGGATCAATATTGCCGGGCAATAAGAACAAAATAAGAAGCGAGCTAGCCCAACGAATCAGGTCGTAACGTTGCCTTGGTAAGTTACCCGTGTCGAATTAGCTAAAATGTAGAATAAAATTAGTTTAGCGTTAGCTGTACGTTTAGGAAATAATATCAGTGGTTGTTTGAACTGATGTTTAACGTGTTCTTTATTATTAAAGTTAAGGGTAAACATTAGGGCATAAAATATCTGTTTTTGTACAACTAGCACTTAAATTACCAAGGATACGTACAAATGTCTGCATCTAGGCAACTACCATTCAACAAAACATCACTGTCAATGCTTAGAACTGTCATTGTCTTGCAGTACATGTGAATGTCCCTACTGATGTGGTCATGGTAGCCCACTGTGGGGAGCAGTGTGAGGCTCTGACTAGGACATCAAACCTCAGGCCCTGTCGTGCCTCATGGACACTAGGATTGCATCATCCCCTTCAAGAGCAGTTGGCATGTGGTTGCATTGCTTTATCACAATTTCTATTCACATTTATGTTATTGTGATGTGTTGTCATTTTCCTTTGTGTTGTTACAATTCTTTAAGTGTCAGAGCTTAAAGTTATCCTGATTTCAGTCATAGAGCAGTTTTAAATTCATGTAATATTTCATTACATTTTACACATATCCTCCAGGATAACTGTTCAGGCTCACAAATATTATTTTGCTTTAATCCCTTCCCTGTCCTGGAGTGTTTTTTGTTTGACACAGCTTATTTCTTTGTAATATGTGTAATGTGTAGGTGAATTATGTACTCGAAAAATTTTATAAAAATAAGGATAAAAAATTGATAAAATAAGAGTTAAAAGTCAGAACTAAGTTTTTGCAATATTTTCTTTCTTTAAGTTGGACCCCCAAAAGAAAGATGCCCTGCTTTTCCCCCTATGGACCCCAGGGCACTTTCTGCTGTGTGTAAGTGATTTTTTAGTATTTATTGCAAAAGCACACTCATGGAAAGGATTCATACTGAAAAAAGCTAACACATTTAAGTTGTAGGTCCTCCTTTCTTTTTAGTCTTTTGTAATCCTCCTGGCTGCAATTTACTTTTATCTGTGTCGTAATGGTGAAGAATTGTTGACTCATTTCCAAGACTATTTTCCCTGTAGGTTATTAAACCACTTAAAAGAGAGGTTTTGTTCCTGGATTCCCAATATTCAGTCATGGGACAAGGCTTTACACACGGACCTTATCGAAACATCTTAAGGTTTCTAAAGGAAGATGTTTGCTGGAAGTCGTGTTCCTCAGACTTGCTCAAACTGTTTGCAATGTTAGTCGTGTTCACAAGACTTGCTCAGATTGTTTGAAATTTTAGTCGTGTTCACAAGACTTGCTCAGATTGTTTGAACTACTGCTGTTTGCCTGTCGTGTTCCTTAGACTAACATGTTCTGTAGCTCAAAAACAATGTGTTCCTCAACAGAACTTTTTTGTGTGTGCTCCAGTACTTCTAGAAGTTACTGATGCCATTTTTGTTTTTATCAGGTCTGTTGCACATCACATATTCTCTGGACCATGGACAGAATTAACAGGCCTGGATGTTGAGGTAAGATATCATTTGCAAAGGCCATTTGTCAGCTTATCACTTTTTTATGAATTATTGGTTTGTCACAACTTGGGCTATTACTACTTTTAACTTTCTCATTTTACACTTAGACCCGTTCACATTAACACACATCTCTAAATCTTTAAGCTTTTGTAGTGTGCTGTTTATTAAACATGTTTATTTTTTATTTATTTTAAACAGGGGCTCCCTCAACAAGAATTCGGCATTGACTGTGGAATCTTCATGATGATGGTGAGTGAACAGTTAACCTGTAAAATATAAATTTAATTCATGATCTTTCACAAAATGGCCATTAATGATGTCTAGCCCATTTCACACATGCATCTTTTTCCTTTTCTTTCCTTTACTGGCATTGGACTTGTGTAAATGGAATAATGCCCAAATGGTAGCAGCACCGTGTCAGCACTCTCTGACGCAGCTTTAGTTTATTCCCTTCTCCTCAGTTCTATCTAAAACAGTTTTTGTTAATGTAATGGAAATCATACTCACATTTAATTCACATGCACCCAAAAAAAAAAAAAAAGAATTACAACTTTAGTACATACACAACTTTGCTATATTTGCAGTACTCCTGGTATGCTGTCATGGAGGCTCCATTTGATTTCACAATTGTAAGTATAACTTCAATGCTCATAGATATGGTTATAATATGCGGAATTTGGTTTTTACTTTTGTCCAGGAAGTCCTCTGTGGTCCTTCCTGATATTTCTTCCCTTTTTACCTTTGGGTTTTTTTTTTTTGGGAGAGTTTTTATTTTCTTTCTTCTATGGGGGTTTAAGTCAGGGATTGTCGTCCTTTTTTGCTTGATATAAAGTGGGCCTGTTAGAAAATTGAGTTGGGCCTCAAAATTAACTTGCAACTTGAACTGTAAATGTATTGTACTCCGTTCTCTTCTTCAGCATGACATGCCGTGCTTAAGGAGGTGGTGGTGCACCATGCTGGTGGAGAATCTTGAGATTGAAGGGTACCAGTGTCTTTAAATTTTTTTTTAGATACATTTGAAATATCATTAGCAGTAATCTGGCGCAGCAAGGTAATTTTTTTTTTTTTTTTTTACTTATTACTACAGCCATGGCGGGAGGTTTGCTCACTTTACCAAGCAGGGAATACAGATGGCCAGGGAAGTCTGGACCCAATTTTCCGCATCCCTAGGAAGAGGAAATATGATGAGGTCACCATGGTAAAAATTATGGCAAAATTTTTACAGGTCTAAAGTAATCATCGTTCTTGTGCTTTACATGTACTAGGCTATTATGTAATATGCATCTCACTCCCTTGTTTTAAAGGAACCGAAGGAGCCATGCAGAGTCGAGTCCTCTCCGGAGGGAATTGGCATTTTGCAGGCATGTATCTGTGAAGCACACCTAGGAGCCATAGTTTAAACTCACTCACAGGATCACAGTTAGTTATATGTGCACTCCATGTAGACATGCCAGCTTGCCACTTCTTACATACAAGATGCAACAATAACTACATATGGCAGAGGTCTTCAACCGTGCTCCAAGGGACCCACATTCCTGCAGTGTTTAGCTCCAACTCTAATCAAACACACCTGACCTCTTCAGGTTCGCTTGAAAATCACAGGCAGGTGTGCTGAAGCGGGTTGGAAATACATTTTGCAGGACAGTGGGTCCCCAGGAGCAGGGTTGAAGACCTCCAATATATGCTATTAGCAGGACACAAATGAGCAGGCTACAGAACATGCCAATTAAGAGGCATGTTCATCCTTCACCCTTTCCTGGAGACCCGTTTTTGAGCCTACTGCTTTTGTAGTGACTCGTGTTTTATGTTCACAGCTGCCTGAGGAAATTTTGCACATGATCTTCATCCTTGTGGTGCTACAAGATGGTGATCCTGCAATTCGCACCCTTGCTCTCACATGCACTCAGTTCTGGAGGATAGTGAGAGAGGAATACTTTCTGAAGGAAGCACACTTCTGCTGGCTAGACAGTAAGTCATGTCTCTTTCCTTCTGCCCTCGTCCCATATTTTTAGAGATAAAGCACCTCTGAGCTATAGGAGAAAGTCACCCACTCACAGGATCACGGACTCAACTTGGACATGCCGGCTCGTCGCTTTTTACATCGCAGCAAGGGCAAAGAAAAGCGTTTGGAGCTTTGAGCTACTCAATCTGTGTCCCGCAGATGCCAGCAACACAACACATTAAATGGCCCCTGGAGTGGTCACTTGCCATTATTAAAATATAAATGCATGTTGTAATTAATTCTTTAATTCTCAATTGAACAATACTATTACAACATTGTTTTCCTGTTATCTCTGTAAAGCTGCTTTGAAACAATTTGTATTGTAAAAAGCGCTATATAAATAAAGGTGACTTGACTTGACTTGACTTGACATAGATGTTGCCTAATTTATTCTTTTCTATACCAGTATATGACTGTTTCATCTGTGATTTTTGTGCAGCTGTGGTGCTTTTGAGTGACGATTCTACATTTGTCCATTTATCTGTCTATGTCTAGGCCTAAGTTATGATTCAAGTCAAGGTTCTAGTGCTAAAATTATTTTAATCATCATAATATAATCTACACTAGACTAATGCTTTTTGTTTTAGGCAATTAGTGTTTCTTTTAATTGCTAAATACATTTTCTTGTGGAGGCACACCACTAATAAAATGAATACTGAAGAGACACTGCTACCAGAAAATTTCATTTTAAAAAAAAGGTTTTAACATGTTTTACACATTACTTCTTTTGTCACCAGGTGTGGTAAACTGGAACTCCTTTTCAGAGGACCATAGAAGGACCTACAGAATTCCCTATCAGATCTCCCGTTGCATTCAATGCAATGATATGTACAAAGACTGTGAAGGATACTGGGGATGTGGACAAAGAGGAAAACTACAAGGGTTCTACTCTGAAAATGATTTTGCAGGATACTGCAACATGGACTCTTTTTATGCGTCTGGAGGCACGGTCTGATTTTCTATGACCGTATTAGTGCCAGAACTTATAGATTAGGTTTGCATAAACCCTTGTGTTGCACTTCAATAAAAGTTTTTGTGATGACTGTGCTTGTAGTTAATTTGTCTCAAAGTATCATAAGATGTGTTTGACAGCTGTGCATTTAATTGTTCATTAGTT
>JAZAVI010001724.1:0-10000 GCA_036326025.1 Chrosomus eos
GTACAGTATCCCATATCTTAGACTGGAAAGTGGCCTAAACAAAGCGGTTGCTTTTATTGTACCAATTCAAAACAGCATTCCTCTTGTACGCCAGGAAGATACTGCAGAGGTAACTATAATACAGTTTATTTAATAAAAAAAAAAATGTTTTTAGTTAAATAATGAATCAATTTGTATAACAACATCATAACTTAAAGTAATAATTAATTAAATTTTTAGTTGTGTTTACTTTTTGTACAAATAAAATTATATGAAGTTTCATTTGTTCTGTTTTTCTCAGAATGTTGTAATGGAAAGGTGCAATATTTGTTGCTGTGAGGTGCCTCTGCATAGGCTTGAAGAGCATGTTAATCTATGCAGCAACAGGTGTGTATAACTTTTAGGCAGAATAAATGTTTATTTTTTTTACTTATTAAAACCAAATAATGAATTTTTGCTTCTTTTTTTAAGATCATCTGCTCAAGGCGATACAATTGGAGGGTAATATGAAAGAAATAGACAGCCTCTGTACATTAAATTGTATTTCTTTATTAATGATCTGTTTTGTTTCATAGGACAGCAAGAAGTGATCCCCGTCCAGCTTTTAAAATGCGTGTGGCTTTGTTGCTTGACCACAGAATGGCAACATTTAATAGCAATTTTGGTAAATTAACATCATTTGATATTAACAAAATATTTTATTCTGTGGGATGCTTTATTAACATGCATTATCATTTTTTAGCCACAGAAATGAAAAGGATAGAAATTCCTTATGACATGCCTGAGGCAGAGCTAAATGGTCTGCTCTGGAAGACTTTTCCTGGACTGAATCAAAGAGACTTTGATATCTGTAGAGTTGACCGATTCAGACGTGTGTTGGCTCTCACTTCAAATACCCCAGTGTCAATTCGTAAAGAGCTGGGCCGGTCAGCTCTTTACATACGGCCAAAGGTAATTAGTTGTTATCAAGCATGCTTTTTTATCCTACATCTGTGGTTTTACATGCAACATACAAGTATATATGAAGTATCGGTACAGTTACCCTTACAACAAGCATATAGATGTAAAACATTTGTTCATTAAAAGTTAAACTTCCTTCTTGTTTTGATTTACTTTATCAGTACACCCACTGTAACACTTCATTTTTTTTAAAAACTTAAGTGTCAGATAATTTACATACAGATTTAGTTTATTTTCTATATTGTATTCATATAAATTAATTTTACAAGTATTATTTAATGACCATTTACTAACATTAGTTTTATAAACAAAACAACAAATTTAAGAATCTAAAGCACACCTTGCAATGATAATAGTGAATATTTTAATTGTAATAAATTTAATAAAATACAGCAATAATGTCTCTACACATTCACCAATAAGAAATGTTCATACTATAATGGCTTCCGCAGGTACTTTTATTTGTGAAAAACATGTTGTCTTTGTTGAATAGGAGCCCCTGGAATTGTCTGAGGACAGCGTCTCTTCAAATACATCAGTAAGCCATTTTTGTGCCTTAACGGATATCATGATGTGAGAGCAAATGCTTTCTTCTTCTTTTTTTTTTATGTTGATGTATATTTCACTTAAGGTTGGTGACATTGAATCTGAGGGGTCTGAAGAAATAAAAAATCTGCAGGTGGATCCTGAAGAGGAGGAAGACATTATACCTGTAAGTTTTGTACATATGAAATGTGAATCAAAGTACTTTGTGAATTTTGCAACTAAATCATGGTGAATGATTGTGTATATATATTAAATCTAAAGTATTTAGATTAGGGACTTCATATTATCAGAACCGGGACTGGAATTCTGGTCTCTGGCTTGAGAGTCAGACTGTCAAGCCTTGCTTGAGTCACTGAAGGATGGTGAACCCAACAGTAAGACACAGTCAGAAGAAGTTGAGATGCAGAATTTGTTTTAATAGAAGTATAAACAACAAAAATCAGCAAAAAGTAATCCTCATAAAACAAAACCAGTCCAACAGGGCTTTTTACAGAAATATTCAAAAAGTTTCCAAAGATCTTAAGCAAAAAACACCAGAGGAGAAAGTCCACAAAAAATAAAACAGAAAAGGGAATAATCCACAGGCAAGAGACAATAAAATGTCTCAGAGTTAGAGAACACTTACTCTGGCAACTGGCTTTAGAACAACTAAATAGAATAACAAGAACGATCGTAGGGCCCATAGAAACTGTTGGGCGTGAACCAAACAAAGGAACAGCTCTCCATAGTATTTTCCTGTTGAGTATCAACTATCTTCTGTATTGCAGAAATCTCCAGCGGGAGGTTTTAGCAGTGCCATATCTTCCGATTGTAGCTGCAATAAAGCTCTGTCCCACAAACATAACTATGGTTTAAAATTGACACTAATTGCTGCTGAAGAACTGTTACTTTCAAGAAATTCTTCTCACCAGAGGATCTGAAGCTTACTTATTTTATGTATCAGAGAAAATAATACATTGTCAAGCCACCCAAAAATAATCTATCAATACAGTATAAACTATTTTCTCTTTTGTACACCTCACCTAAGGTTGGTGACATTGCGTCTGAGGAGGAAGAAGACATTTCCCCAGTAAGTTTTATACATATTGAACCCAAGTATTTTGATAATTTTTCAACTACATTATACAGTATTAAATAGTTAATACTGTATAATGTAGTTGAAAAAATATCAAATTATCACTCTTGTGCACTTCACTTAAGGTTGTTGTCATTGCATCTGAGGAGGAGGTAGAACTAGGAAGTGTGCATTTGGATTCTGAGCAGGAAGAAGAAATTTCCCCTGTAAGTTTTATACATATTAAACGTGAACCCAAGTAGTTTGATAATTCTGCAACTATACAGTATTAACTATTTACTCTTTTGTGCACTTCACCTAAGGTTGTTGTCATTGCATCTGAGGAGGAGGTAGAACTACGAAGTGTGCATTTGGATTCTGAGGAGGAAGAAGACATTTCCCCTGTAAGTTTTATACATATTAAACGTGAACCCAAGGTACTTTGTGAATTTTGTAATTGCAGCATACAGTATTATACAGTAATAACAAAGGATTTTTACAAAAATGAATCAATCAAAAACTAACTTTAGCTGGACAATAACTTTATTTTAGAGCTGCTGTAAAGCCAAAACAATCTCTGTTACTTTAATTTCCTATTATCACTGTAAAGCTGCTTTGAAACAATATATATTGTAAAAAACGCAATATAAATGAAAATGACTTGACTTATCTATTAACTATATTCTCTTTTTGTGCATCTCACCTAAGGTAGTTGACTTGGTGTGCCCTGGCTATACCATACCAAATGCTTTTTCCTGACCTGTGTTTTAATGGAGTCATTACAGGTTTTTTTTTTTTTTCATTTCTGTTTGTCTGCCTGTTCATGTGAAGGTCATCAATGAAAGTGATGAATTGTCACAAGGCCATCATGTTTGTGCAGAAACGGTAAGCAGAGCATTTTAACCCTGCAGATAATCTTGGATAGCAATATGCATTTCACTTCACTTCACTATATAACTATAATCTACAACCATATATCTATACCTTTCTATGGATACAATAGATTAGTGGAGCACTATCCAGAACAAGTTATTCAATCACACACTGACAGTAGGATTAAATATGTTGCTAATTATAGTCAAATTTTGTGCCTTTTAAATGGTTGTATTATACAGTTGCATGTTGGATTTGTACAAATTCTATAACTGTTTAATAGGAGAGTATAGAGGAAAGGAGGCGACTCATTCAAGAGCAAGATTCAGCTTATGGAGAATCATTGCTCTTGGACCAACAGAGGGTAATTTCAGTTACACAAAACATAATAGAAGTTCCTGGGCATAGTTATTTAACTACAGTAATGACATGTATTTTACAGCTGGAAAATGAGAGAAGAAGGGAAAGACTAGAGGAGAGACGACTACAGGCAAGTTCAGATAATCAACTGTGTAGCTGACACTGGTAGGCCAGCTGTGGGTTATGACATATTGGTGATTTCAGGGGTTAATGTTTATTTTTGACTTTATAATTTAAATGTGTATTTCTGTGTTGTTGTGCCAATTTCATATATTTTTGTTGGCATGCATCTTATTATTACTCAGCTTATCTATGTTTCATGTGACCCTTGCTGATTTATTTCACCTGGACGTGTTACACGGTAAAAGTGTTAATATTTTGTGTTATGTTTCAGTCTTGTGACCTTAGTGGTATTGTGTGTAAAAATATGGTTCGTTTTCTTTTGTGTCTAGTTTCCACGGTGTCTCATCAATAAATAAAAAAAATGGACATAAGTACTTTGGAAGCGTGGACTGTGTAATAACCAGCGAGTAGTTACAAACTGTGATTTTTGTTTGAGCAGTATTTCGTAAAGTCGTCATGAAATAAAAATCTACACTATTTACTTTGTTAGAGCATATATTACAAGTCTTGTAGTGAACAATTAATCTGTGCAAGTTAATACAAAGAAAAAAAATGTGTTTTTCGTGGTACATGGAACATTTGCCTCTGCTCTGGAATTGAGTTCCTACCCTGATGACGTGAGTATGAATATCCCTAACCAATCCCCTTCAACCGTATGCTATGAGTGAAGGATAGAGAGCCGGTGTGGCTAAATAAACCCCGCCATATATTCAATATGCGTGCATTTAAATAATTAATTGAAAATTATTTTCTAATGTGCCATCACAGTAGAACAAGAAAGTAGGCTTGTATTTGTTTTACATATAAAGAATTTCACTGAAGTAAATAATAAACGACTGTCGTTCCATAGGTCATCAGTGAGAGGAGGGAACTAGCTGCAAGTTTCCCTTCAGAGGGGGAAATAACCTTCCAATTCCATTACCCCGACGGCTCTCGAACACGCAGAGGTTTTCAGCTGCAAAACAACATACAAGTAAGAAGAAATGAAGAAGAAAAGAAGACATACCAGTCAGATATATATGTATTGTTGTGAGTTTTATGATTTACACAAGTTTTCAATTGCTTCTTGTCCCCCTTTCCTTAGAATCTTATATGCTATGCAGGAGCTGTAGGGTCTGCAACTGAATTCCTCTGCCTGAGATCGCATAATCCGGATCTGGCCATAACAACCTCATCCACTGGTAGTATTGCAGACTACATCACCCAATCGACTACCTTTTTTGTTCAATGGGTTGGAGCTGAAGAGGTAATTTCTACATTTGTTTCTTTTTGGAATACAAACTGTGATTACTTAACATTAACTTAAAAATGGCCAACACTCAGAACTTTAAACTGCTTTAACTAATAAACTTTGTGATTGATTTAGACATGTCGAAGTCTGTCAGGAATGACTTTGTAAACTTGTATAATTTACATTGTAGAGATAAAAGAAAGAATACTTTCAGATAAATAGTACAAGATGAGCACAAGCTTTATTATAATTTCTCTATTATAATATGAAACATGCAGTTCATAATGTTCAAAAATGGTTTCTCAACTTCTGTTAAGCACAAAAGGGTAATAAATATATTAGTCTGTCTGCCTGTTTTTAAAGTTTTTTTTACCAAACGTGAAATTGCTAAAGTAGAAGTCACATCAATTTTAAGTTATATTTGTGTAATGTACTCTAATTTAAGTAGTGCATATTAATATACCGTACAGTTTGATGAAACTATGATTTGCTTAAATGAAGCCCAAGTCTACAGGCCTATGATGTAGACTGTTAATCAAGAACGCACAAAGTGGTTACTTTATTACATTACCACTTTAAATAATGATGCTGCAATAGTAAATAATTAAGTTTTAAACACAGTCACGTTTTCAAGAATGTAGTTAATATTTCCATCATTACTGATTTGTCTCATCCACCCACAACACTTATGTAATTAATCAGAATGTTATTTTGTATGACTTGGCCCATCTGACCCGTGGATTACCCACAGTGTCCAGGGATATAACCGTGATCCGCCATCACTAACATGTATCTTTCCCTTTCTACTCATTTAGCTTCTAAAATATGATAATATGAAATATGGATAACTAGGTATCCATTCAGCTCTCTCTACACAGCTAAAAATATTTTTTTTCTATCACATGCAATTTTAAACTACCGCTTTAGAGTAAGACAATGCTTTCATTGTGCTTTAAACAGGAGTCTTATGACAATGTAGCACCTGCAGGTTTGTTGTCAGCTGAAGCAGCTTCGGACATCTCAACAGTTTCCTCTGCCTCTGTGGTGTTTCCAGCCTCCACAGCCAACAGTGTTATGTCTGCATCCACCAGCACAGCAGCCACTGAAACTAGGTAACATTTTTATTTTTTTATTATTAACATTATAACCATAATTTAATGCCCTCTCTCTACTTATTGTATGTGTTTGTTAGTAGTGCTACTTTTCACTGACGCCTTCTTTTTCACTGAATAGCTTTATGAAGCCAAAAGTTTGAGTGTGTGTAGAAGCTTATGGCTATATATCTGGCCTGATGCCAGTTTAAATGTGCATAGCTGTCAACCTTTTTACAAATACAAGAGAGCCTGTGTGTGGTTTACATATTTAAGATGCTGATTATATGGCTATATCACCTGACAGGGATGGCTCCCTCCAAAATGCAGTATGTTTAATGTACATTTTTCAAATAACAAATCTCTTTTAATTGGACCAGTTACATTGCCTTTTTCTTCCAACAACGAGCCGTAATTGATAACATTAAATATGGTTAATTAGTTAGCCATATTTAATGTCAGCTTGGATAACATTGCTGTGATTACTTTGTTTTCCAGCCATGACTTGAAGGGATTGTTGCTGAGTCTACAGTCAGCAGCTGAACTTGCTGAGCCCAGCCCCATGTCCAATTGTGTTAATGTAGTAAGGTCCAATGTTCTGGAGAGTGCTATGAGGACCTTCAGGAGGCGGGCCTTTAATCCATCGAAACGGTTGGATGTCGTTTTTGTAGATGCTTGTGGATCTGGGGAGGGCTCAGTCGATAGTGGTGGACCTAACAGGGAATTCATAAGGCTCCTCATGAAAGCAGTTGTAGAGTCACAGTACTTTGTGGGGCCCCAGAACTGCAAGAACCTTGCTCTTGATTCTCTTGGTAGGTACATCTGTTGTGTAATAAATAAGTATAATTTTTTGTATATAGTATAAATATATTTTTTTATATATAAGTATAATACACAATCACGTCACATGTGTTTGTCACACTCCGCAATCACATGTACAGGCAATTGCCAGCATACAGAAAGTCCATATATATATTATACACTTCTGCCTGCTGGCTATTGCCTGTAAATGTGATTGTGGAGTGCACTGCATAATACATTTCTTTTTAATGTAAATAGGTTTATATCAATCTAAACATAAAAGACAATGCATTGCCTTTTACCACATGTAATTCCAACTAACTATTATAGGACATGTTTTTAATTAATTCTGGGGGACAATTCTGAGGTTTCAAAGCTTAAGTTAGTTTCCACAAACCTTAATATCCCTAGTTGCAAGACAGAGAAAAACATCATGCCAATTGTTTTAGGCTTGTCCAGGGGAACTTACAAGGTGTTGGGCATGATGTTCTCCATCTGCCTTGTCCATGGTGGGGTGGGACCCCGTGTGCTGTCCAGACGGCTATTTGCACAACTGTCAGGGCTCCCTGCTCCCCCAGTGGACATTAAAGAGGTTGATGACCCAGAGCTGCATGATCAATTGGACAAGGTAAGTTACAAATCTGTAATTGGTCTTGTTGAGGCTGAATTTATAATCTGTAATGTCATCAAAATTGCAACCTCAGGGCCAAAATACCCTCTTGGTATTGTGCTTTATTTATGTATTTATTAATTTTGTGTTATGGTCTGATGAGTGGGTATTGATGAGGGGTTGCTAGTTATGGCCACATATTTCTGAGGAAAAAACACACAGGTATAACAGGTTGATACCCACTATATTCAAACTCCCACAATGAAAAAAAGAGTCATTTTTATTGTTAAAATTATTATTTTTATAGTTATATAATTATAATGTCTAAATATAAATCAAAATAAAAAACGTGTGAAAAGATGTATACCCATGAGGAAATGGCAAATGTGCTATTGACTAATGTTTTGAAGCCATCTACTGGCTGGCTGTAGTTGAAATGTCAAATTATTAAAGGGATTGTTCACTTAGAAATTAATTTTTGGTATGTTTTAGCTTACCTCAAGGGCATCCAAGATGTAGGTGTCTTTGTTTCCACAGTATTTTAAATTTTGATATTTTTAGGTCAAACGGTTCTTGTCTGTCAGTCATATAATGCAGGTCTATGGGGTCCACCTTAAAAAGCATGCACAGAGAAGTCCAAATTAAACATGATTTAATGACTCGTAAATGTAAGTACACATTGATGGCCTAAGACACGAAACGAGTGGTTTTTGTGAGAAAACGAACAGTATTTATATCGTTTTTACCTCTTGTAAACACAGCCACGTCCAAGTGATCTGAGGACACGGCCGCTTCGGTCGGAAGTGATCTCTCTCGCGCGTATACGGCTGTGTTTCATCTCTCACGTGGCTGTGTTTACATGAGGTAAAAACGATATAATACTGTTCGTTTTCTCACACAAACCGCTCGTTTCGTGTCTTAGGCCATCAATGTGTACTTACATTTACGAGTCATTAAATCATGTTTAATTTGGACTTCTCTGTGTATGCTTTTTAAGGTGGACCCCTAGACCTGCATTATATGACTGACAGACAAGAACGGTTTGACCTAAAAATATCAAAATTTAAAATACTGCGGAAACAAAGGCCTCGTTCACACTGCAGGGGCTTAATGCTCAATTCTGATTTTTGGAAAAAAATTGATTTTGCGGGTCGGATACATGTGACCTGGCCCTTCAGATTGAGGTCGCATTTCAAAAGATCGGATACGTATCGGATTTGGACCACATACCCAAGTGGGCTGGGTCGCATTTGAAAAGATCGGATCTGTGTCGTTCAGACTGTCATGAAAAGATCAGATACAGGTCGCATAGGGGCAAAAAAATCGGAATTGGGTCGTTTCAGCGTGCAGTGTGAACGTAGCCAAAGACACCTACATCTTGGATGCTCTTGAGGTAAGCTAAAACACACCAAAAATTAATTTCAAAGTGAACTATCCCTTTAAGTTGGTTTGAGAAAGCCAACTTACTGAAATCCTATTAGTCCAGTCATGTTAAGCCAAAATGGGGGTCAACCTTGAACAAATTGCAACAAAAGCGAACTCAACTGATTTTGTATCCTCGAAATGTCCTGAGTAAGAAAAAAAAAAGCCCTGAAGAATCCCATTAGGGGAAGTTTCGAAAAAGACCCAAATATAGTTTATTCATACGCCTATTCATTCTGTTTCTCACGTGAATAGGATACAAATTTTAACCTTTAGATATCACCATGAAAATGACTAAATAACTAAAAAATAGTTGATTACTTACATCAAGACAAAAAAAATGTATTACACGTTTTTTTAAAATTGTTTGTTAACATGGGCAAACGGTGCATAATCAAATTACGTATGTGCTAATTTGCATAAAGTGCTTCAAAAATAATGAATAGACTATATTTGTTTTTTTTTCTAAACTTCTATCTATCTAATCTTTCTTTCTTTCTAATTATTCTTTATTTCTGTCTTTCTAATTTATATCTAACTAATCTTTATTTTTTCTTTGTTTCTAACTAATCTCTTTCTTCCTTTCTTTCTTTCTATCCATCTATCCAACTAAAACTATTTCAAACTAAAAACCTTTAAACTTTAAGCTTTTAAAACTACTTCTAGCCAACTTAAAGTTTGCCAACAAACTTTATCTAGTTTTAATTTTAGTGTTTGTTTCTCCAGTTGATGGCAGCAATCTTGCATTAAACCATGGCACATTGTCCATGTTATCTTTATAAATGAAAATGAGAAATGTGGATATTTTATTAAAGTGAATTTTACATAAAAAGGTGTATTTTATAAAAAATAACTTAAATCCCTCCAACACTGGATAAATGTAAAGTAAAAACAAAGTGTTTAATATTAAATTTGTTTAAAAAATAATACAATTTCACAATTTTAAACAC